>VZSF01008709.1:369022-402453 GCA_013398295.1 Chionis minor
GTGCGAGCAGCGCCGAGCCCAGGCCCCTGCGGCGGCCGCGGGTTGAGCGCGGGCGGGGGATGCGCCGCGCTGAGGACGGAGCCGAACCAAACCTGATTCCCACCCAAAAATCCATTAGAAACTTGTTCTTCCCCCACCCACACCCCCCCCCTTAACTGAAAGGGCCCCCATACCCTGAAGTCTTTGTCGAAAGCTGACCTGACAAGTCGTCACCAGACCTGCGGGTTTTTTAAACTAGAACTGGATGTAACCTGTTACTTTTGAAACTGTATTGAACTTGGTCAAGAATGAAATTTTAAAAAAAAAAAAAAGCCCCAAAAACCAAAACAACAAAACAAAACCCACTGGCTCATCTTCTTCCAAATTTTGATCCTTCCCCATGATTTTCAGGGACTGGAGGAGATGGGAAATGATCCTTAGGTGCTCGTTCAGAACAGCTTTATGGCCCTTTAAAGAGAATCTCCCCTTTATATTTGTAGATGCATTTTTAATCAGACCCTCTGGTCTAAATGACTGCAAGATGTATCTGAGGTTGCAAACGAAAACACTTCTTAGCTGCAATTCAGCTTCTGAGGCCAGAGAAAATCAGGCCAGCTTGTCCTGCTCTCAGCTGCTCAACACTATTTTCATACCGCCTTTTTCATCTGGCGGAGAATTTTAGCAGAGTTCAGATTTAGTCTAATGAGCTGTCATTTATTTTAAGCTTTGATTTTTAGTACCTTCATTTGGCCTTTGAGTTATTTTCTTCCCTGAGATCATCAACACTTGTGTTATTTTTGGCCAGCATTTTAGACCTCAGTGCTTCCTCAATAAGATGGCTTTATTTTCCATTTATTTATTTTTGCTCTGACCCAATGCCCAAGTCACATAAGGTGTGTAATACTGGGGCTCCGCAGTGATGTAGGGTTAATAGAGATAAAAGCAGACCAATCTGGTAAACATCAAGGCAAGTGAAAACAGATAATCACAAGAGCTGCTGGCTGGGAAATCCTGACTCGCAGGCAGCTGGCAGAGAAATTCAAGCGGAAGAAAAAGGATTTTTTTTCAAATGCCAGAGCTGGTCAGAGCTAGCTGAATCCACATTCACTTGGCAATCAAGACACCTTGCCGAGCTGAGGCACACCACCAAAACAAATGAACAGCTCTGGGGACCTGAGGCAGAAGACACCTGGAACTGGGTAGATCCAGATCCAATTAGAGTCCCTTTCTGATGGGGCAAACGCAAGTGTGAAAGACTTACCTCCTACAGAACGTATGCTGGGCTGCTTGGTTGGGAGTTTTTTCCCCCCTCGTTGTAATATGTATTTAAAGGTAACTCAAATTGTCTTTAATTTAAAACTCTTTACATTCCTTCCTTTCAAGCTTCTCCAGCTGAGAATTCTCCCAGTGGCTCAGGTTTGGTCTTCTCTGGGCTGAACTCTCAGTGCTTTTGGGCAGCTCTTTCCAGATCGCTGTTTCTGGCTCTGACCACCTGGGACAGGCTGAGGTGGGACAGGAGAGAAAGGAGGGGAGTTAAAAACCTGAAGGAGCGCAGTATGGGGCAAATACATGTCCCAGCTGCTCTGTTCCCCTGCTGTAGTCTATAGGGTGGTTTCAGCAGAAGGACAAGTCGGCCAGCTCCAAGTCACTCCTTGTGACAGAAGAGATGCCGGAAAAACAAGAGACGGCGGAGGAAAAATGGCTTCTTTCCACAGGCACAGTTTTGACGTTGGCTCTTTACAATTAAAATAAACTAATATTGTTATTTTGATCTGTGGCTCCGAGGACTGAATTAGTGATTACATAAACAAGCAATAGTGATGCAGCTGTACGCCTCACAGGATAAATTCATCCTGTTTGTTGTTACAACTGCATTTTAGTCTAAATTTTTCAAATTCCCTAACCTTGATGAGCCAAAAGATGTCAGGTTTTTCCACCTTAGCATTATCCCCATTCTTGTATCATTAAAAATTTTTAGAAAATATCGGTCTTCCAATAAAGTTATGGTTTTAGCCAGCTTGAAAAGCTGACAATTTATTCTGAGACATTTTCCAGTTCTTTCCTTCTTTCACTTAAACGTCCATCCTGTGTATCTCAGATATGACCACTTGACACTGTCCAGCGGGTGTCCAAGCTCAGTCCAAGGGAGCCAGGTGCAGGAGGGATGCTGGCAGAAGGTGAACATAAGGAAGAGCGTGTGCCAAAAATAGCAAGTGCCAGTGGTTCGTCGGAAAACAGTGAGGAAAATCCATACTGGAAAATATTTCAGTCCTGGCTTTGAGTAGGCTGACAAATTTTTCTCCCAAGCAAGTTTAAGATGAAGGGGAATATGAAGAGGTAGATGAGGTAGTTACTTGGGAAGAAGTGCAGATATGTACAGGCAACATAGAAGAGAGATACAGGCAGGGAACTGGCTTTCCCCTCTCCAGAAACACAGCAGTTTGGCTTCGTGGAACGGGCAAAGCTTGGAGGGAAAGACTCCAGTTTAAATAAGGAGGAGGATGCATATGAGTCACTTCACTTGGATACTGGCCACCCGTTCCCAAGAAAAAGGGTTTCTAAGTGCTGAACATTTCAGCCTGTGGTGCTTATACAGGACACGTGGGCAGGAAGATGGTGTTGGGGATGCCGTCATGCTTATCAGCCCCGATCTGCCACTTGCCACCCACCCAGCCATTACCGCCACCTCTGTACCCCGCGCCCTCCCGCAGCGGCGGCAAGGCTGACTTTCCAGGCAAAATTAGGCAATGCGTTGGCAGCTCTTTTATTGCCCTGCAGTCAGATGATGTTGGCAAGGGCCTGCTTTGCTTGTGCCCGCAGCTGGCTGCGGAGAGGCTGCTGCATGGAGAGCCAGCCTAGGGGTGAGGGTCTGAGGGGCTCCACGCTTCCAGAGAGGAGACGGAGACTTCTCACCCAAGGGCAGCGCTTCTGTACTGCAAGGCTGCTGCAGCTCAGTGTGCCCCGTGACCAGGACACAACGCCCAAGCTTTTGGAAAGTCTAAATTATGTCAGACAATTCTCCTTTAGCTACAGTTTTACTAACAATCCCAAAGATATCTAAGAAAACCAAAGCAGCATGTTTTTCCACTGTAAAAAGCATTGCAAAACTTTGTCCCTACCATGCTAGGTTCATTTATAATTCCATCAATTTTTTTTTTTTTTGATTCCTGCCAACCAACTTTCTTTGCTACTTTGTAACTCCATCTGAAATAATTATCCAGACCCCTGTGACCACTTACTCTGAAGACACTTTACTATTATGCTTGTCTTCAAAACACCTGGCACAGCAGTCTTTATGTTAAAAGCACAGTGACCTTTGGAGACCTTGCAAGCCAGCTTAATTCTTCTGCAGCTCTTTCCCAGCTTCTGAACTTCCTGGTTGTAAAAAGTCACTCTCTCCTTACTTTGTCTTTGTGCTGAAAAAAGGAGGCGTCTCTCAATCTTACAATGTCAGAATGACTGTTTTAGATAAAAAGCAGTTTCTTCCCCCTTCTAATTACATCCAGAACTCCACAATGTGCTCACCAGTTCTTCTGTTTCATTTGCGATAATACCCACTCAGTCGCTCAGTGTCCAATACGGGTGTCTAAAAATGGAATGGAGATTTGGGGGATGAAGCCTCATTCTTAGCCAGTACCTTTGTATTTTGAAGCAGTAAGAGGAGCAGCCATGATGGTGTGCATGGTAAGCAGCGTGTGTTTTCACACTGCAGCTCAGCAGTTTTTCAAATGACGGGAGGAACTACCTAACTACTTCTGCTGGCTGCTTCTGATTACACAGAAGATCTAGTTTTCATGGGGTTTCACTTTCCAACCAGTGGATATACCAACAGATGGCCGATCTGTTGCATTCTGTACTTATAAATAGAGGGCTGTAAATTCACAAAAAACACCGCATCATCTGGGATGGACAGGAGGTATGGCAGGAAGGTAGGAAGCTGCGCTGCTCGCAAACGCCATCATCTGCCCTTCACCCTGGCTGTTCGCCTGAGCAGGGCTTTAATTTGGCGGAAGCAGCAATAAGGTTGTGTGTTGTTTAGTCAGCCCAAGACAGAGACTGAGTGAGTCAAACATAGTCCCTGGTAACATGGTATCTTCATAGTCAGATCCCAACTTGGCAGCACACCAGGTACCACCGCTGAGATGTTGAGGACCTTGGGATCTTTAGAGCAGGAAGGCTGGGAGGAAAGTTTAGTCTGTGACTGAATTGGTCTGTTTCATCGACTTGTCTCTTTCTGTTTTCTTAGTTTTGCACTTTACTACTTCTGTGATCTGTACCTCTTCTGCTCACCCTGGTTTCCACAAATACTAAATGCTAAGCATGGAGATTGAATAGGAAATAAAAATTGAAAACCTGTCATAACCAGAATTAGCAGGGTAAGACCAAAAGAAGCTTTCAGCTGTCATGGCTTGTCCAGCCCAGCTCACTGGAACAATTTCCCTGCCTCCCCTGGGACATTTCAGTCTCTTAGTTCTTTCTTCAGATCATGACTGAAAGCCCTTCTTCCCACTTCAGATCTCAATTGGCATTCTCAGTGAAATAGCTGTGGCCCTGTAGGCAAATGGCAAGACAAAAAAACTAAGGGCCTTACCTGGATCTAGGAAAATGGTGGTCTTCAAAGAAATGGCAAGCTGGTCATCTTCAGAGTGCTTAACTATACCTGTACTCGCACTTAACCTTTACTTCCCCAATCCCACAGTTAGAATAGTTAGTGCTTGCTGATTTTGTTATTCATTTAGAATAAGTTTTCTTAAAATAGCCTAGCCACAAGGGCATAATGAGGTGCACAGCTGGGCAGAGCTTTCTGAGCAGCAGGAGGAAAAAGAAAGAACATATGCGGGACCAAAATGCTCAGAGCCTGCAAATGGCTTATCTCCAGTCATTCAAATGGCTGAAGATTAAGGACTCGCCCAGCTGGACCATTAAAAAAATATTGAGGAAGACCAGGCAAAAAAAGTAGAAAAAAAGGAGTAAGGGGATAGCATATAATTTATTTCTTACCTGCTGCATCTTCTCTCTCTCTTCCTGTTTTCCCAGGGAGCAAAGAAACCAACAGTCATTCTGTAGAAGGAGAGTACAGAAAGCTTCTTTTAAAATGGGGATCCTTAATTGGGGACCTAGCAGCACTTGGAGCTCTTTTCCCACCTCAACAACTGCAACAGGGTTGCTGTGTTTGTGTTTGGGAGCCTGCAGAACCCAGGCCTGCCAACACAGCACTAAGAAAAGTTGGATTTTGCTGGAAATGGCTAGATTAATCTTTTCACTTTAACTGCAGCACCTTCTGCTACTTATGTGTACATATTACAGATCAAATAAAATCAATTGTTCCATTCTAGAGACTTTACCCAACAGAAAAAGCAACAACGTGATATAACTCCACCTCTGAAATCCTCTTCCCAATAGTGGCAGTGACAATAAACCAAAGTACTCCAGTCCCTAAAGCTTCTACAATTAGATATCCACAGTCAGTTTAGGATCACACTGCGCATTCTACTTTTAACATGACGTGCCTTAAAGACCCAAGTATTCCTGTGATTCCTATCCCCAGCTGCCCCGGCAGTCAGCGCACTCATTTAAAACCTGCTTCATCTCCTGCTCCAAAGACATATATGCAGTGGCAGGAAAGCAGGTTTCTGTAATCTTCAAATCATTCCATCTTCCCTGTGTTTACCTTGAATGTAAATTAATTGAAGAAAGCACTGGTGATATTTTTATGTATGAGTTCACTGCCAACATAGCATAGCCACCACAAAACAACTAAACGTATACCCCCCTCAGCCCCAAACACCTCCAACTTATTTTATCACTTTATGGGAATAGGTAGCAGGAGAAGGAAGGCCTGGTCACACCTTAACCCAAAATAACGTTTTGCTTTGTCACGTTAATTATACGTTCTGAAATCAGAAACTGAAATTAGCAGGCGGTTTTCCCTTGGGTTGCTCAGAGACTGTAGAATGAATCACGCCTGCTCTTGTGCTGCACCCGGGACCATGGGGACCGAGGGATGGAAAGATCAGAATGTTTATTTTCCTGCTCAGATCTCTGTGGCTAAAGAGTCATATCCATGCTCTGGCTTTGTAGGGGCTGTGATGTGGCAGATTGGTATTGCTGTCATCCCACGTGTGGCAGAAATGGCCGTCGTCTTCCAACGGATGCACTTACACAGCCACAAAGGCATATTCGCTGCTTTGCTTTGATCCTGGTGTGAATTCATGGCACTAGTTTCTTAAAATGTCACTGAAACTTTCTGAAATGAATTTGACTTGTGAACAGCGCTCAACATGAAGCATTCTCCCCAGAAAAACACATGTAGCCAGACCTTTTTAACATTTAAATACAAACATAACACTCCCCGAGTAACTAAGATACCCTCCTCCCCCTTAGAGCTCTTTAGCACCAGACACCCTGAAGTTAGCCTAAGTCTTAAATCTTACAAGAGAAAGAGCACCCAGACACTTCTTTTGCTTGCCTCGTTCGTGTCTTCTTATACCTAAAGTTCTTCTGGCATTTCGTTTCCATGGTGGTTGCCTTTCAACCACTCCTCCCTCTCTCTGGCCCCTTTTTTCCCTCACCCCTTTATGCTGTTTCAAAGGTCCCTACCTGGTGCAGCAGAGCTGCCAAACCCCTGCCTGCCTCCCTCCTTCCCCAGGGTTGCTCCTGCCGGGCTTCATCTGCTCTTCTTCCTCTCCCAGAGCTCCCTCTGCTGTTGGATGCAGCTGCGCTTGGAAATTCGGCTGTAAACCAGGCGGAACCCCCCAGCTTTTGCTTTGGAGGGCTGATGCAACTCAGGCAGGAGCAAGGCTGCTCCTGGGGTGGTGGGGAGCAGCCTGGACAACATGGCCCGGCTGGGCTGGCCTCCTCCTGCCAGCTGTCTCCTCTGCCAGGGCGCCCCTTGAAGGCAAAAGGAGAAGCATCCTTGCTCGGCGCCCAGCAGGGATGTCCTTTCTGGGAGTCAGCGCGTTAGGGAACACTGCCTCTTCGGACAGAAAAATTGGCCTTTGTGCTCCGTCTCCAGCTGTTTAGCACAGGATGTTAGCGTAACGCTGGGGAGTAGCTGCACACCCAAAGTGCCGGTTAATTACAGGGGATACAACAGGAGAGGAAGGGAAAATTCTGCCGAGAATTACTGAGGAGTGCAGAATAAGGCCCCAGCCTGTGGAAAACGTGCTATTTCTGCCTGCTGCGAGCAGACTGTCCCCCTGCTCTGACAGCCCCCTTGGAAGGCGCTCACAGCGTGGAGCGGCGCGTGCCAGCTGCAGCGGGGCAGGCTGAGCCAGGCCACTGGACATTCGGGCTCCCAGCCCCGTGGTTCATGGGCACGAGGGACCGGCGGGAGGGATGCTCCCATCGTCCCCCCTCCGGAGGCCATCCGCCGCAGAGCTGCTTCCTCGCCACGTGGCACCCACGCACCTCCCTGCTGACAAGACGCTCAGCAGCTCTCATTCCGCTGGGCTTCGGGATGCCTAGGATGGAGGAGAAAGAGCGCAAGAAATCCATTTCTCAGCAGTGAAGGGGCCCTAGCCTCAAAGAGTGCCAGCAACCTGTTCCGGTTTCTGCAGGGGCAGCACCCTGCAGCCCTGGCAGCCCGGGATGGTGCACGGTGGCGGCTCCCACCCAGAGGAGCGTGGCACGGAAATGCGCCGAGCTGTCCCCTGCTAAGGCCGCCACGTTGGCACACTTGTTGCCTGCTCGTGTTGCCATAGGAACTGCAGCCCCAGCATCTGCTCCTGCTGCACTACCTCTGCGCCCAGGCGGGCTCAGCCCACCTCTGCGCCCCTGCCAGCCTCATCATGCCTCCCCCTCACTCACGAACTCCCTGCCTCATCCTCTTTTTTTTGGGTGACAATCAGATTACTGGTGTAGCAGCTAATTATTGCATTAGTTATAATTTGCCTATTCATTTGTCTCTCCCCCTCCCTCCCACCTTGGAACATTTCCATCTCTCCATCCTTTCCACCTTCACGCTAGCGCTGCTCTCCGATTCCCATCCCCCTTTTCTCTTGCACTCCTTAGCCATACAAAGGACCTGGGGGTGTTGGTTGACAGCCGGCTGAACATGAGCCAGCAGTGTGCCTAGGGGGCCAAGAAGGCCAACAGCATCCTGGCCTGCATCAGGAATGATGTGGCCAGCAGGATGAGGAAAGTGATCGTCCCCCTGTACTCAGCACTGGTGAGGCCCCACCTCGAATACTGTGGTCAGTTTTGGGCCCCTCACTACAAGAAAGACATTGAGGTGCTGGAGCGTGTCCAGAGAAGGGCAATGAAGCTGGTGAAGAGTCTATAGAACAAGTCTTATGAGGAGCAGCTGAGGGAACTGGGATTGTTTAGCCTGGAGAAAAGGAGACTGAGAGGAGACCTTATCACTCTCTGTAACTACCTGAAAGGAGGTTGTAGAGAGGTGTGGGTCGGTCTCTTGTCAAAAGTAACAAGCAATAGGACCGGAGGAAATGGCCTCAAGTTGTGCCAGGGGAGGTTTAGGATGGATATTAGGAAAAATTTCTTCACAGAAAGGGTTATCAAACATCGGAACAGGCTGCCCAGGGAAGTGGTTGAATTGCCATCCCTGGAGGTATTTAAAAGACAGGTAGACATGATGCTTAGGGACATGGTTTAGTGGTGGACTTGACAGTGTTAGGTTAACAGCTGGACTCTGATCTTAAAGGTCCCTTCCGACTTAGACAATACTGTGATTCTAAAGCCTTATTGCACTGCTGTATCCTGTCCTTCCCCTCTGCCTGAAGAGCTACATTTTCTGTGCTCTTCCCTAGCGCCTCTTGCTCTACCCTCTCTCCTCCTGGTCCTTTCCCTCCTGGTACCTTCCCCTTAGACCCCCTGCCCACCACCTCAGGCTACTCCTTCACATAGTTCTTCTCTTTCTTCTGGCACTGTGCGTGGCACCGACAGCTTCTCCTGGGTCTGAGCCAGGCTTGCTCCGCTCCTGCACTCTCCCTGTCTCTTGGCAGTCAACAGCATTTCTCATTCTCTGCTCATGTCTATCCAAATACCCCGAAAACTGCATCTCTTCGCACCTCCTAATAGCTTGTACCTCTAACCATCTTTTACCTCTCCAAATCCTCCCTTTCCTTCAGGCTCCTCCAGGGTAAGCACATTATAATCTCTCACTGCCGCCAAATCCCACCCTGACCCATCTTTCTTCTTCATTGTCCTCTGAATGGGAAATTCCAGCCAGCACCAAAGCCAACTCCACCCTCAGCCTAAGACCCCTGGTCTATACCTTTATTCCAGGTGTTTCACAGCCTCTTATTCCTCCGTCCCCCCAGCTGTCTTGCTGCTTTTAATGCCAGTGACTGCAAATTCCCTTTGGAATTATATTCCCTCCTGTCTCTCAGCATCACTTTTCCTCTCTGCCACATTCTCATTTTCCACACAGCCCCTTGGACCAGGACCCCAGTGTCCTCACTCCATCCCCGCCCCAGGCACACTATTCATCCTTCCTTGCTACCATCTGTGCCTTGCCCTCTCCACTTGGGAGTCTCCAGCACCCCTGCTCTCTCCTTCCTCCCATGTGAAGGACATGGATGTCTGCTGGGGCACCTTCTGGAGACCATCTCCTCTGCCTAGAGGGCTTCATCTAGCATCTACAGCTGTGCTGGTCCTCACTCCTGACGGGTGTCTCTCCATCTTGCACTTCAGCCAACCTCTAGCCTTTCCTAGGTAAACTGAGTGCTTCTAAGACCACCTTCACTGATCCCCTTATTTTTCCTTGCAGCCCCTTGCACTTTCACACTCTGTTTTCCTACTGCAAACATCACTTTTCCTTGCTAGGTTTCTTCTGCTTCCATCCTTCTCCTAGCACATAAGGATGCTGTAAAGTTAGACAAGGAATTTTCCACTTGTATTATATTTTCATACATACTTCAGACCATCTGTGGAAAGCTGTCAAATGACTAGTTGGAAACATATTATAAAACCTTGCTATTTTACTTAAAACATTAATTTAGCAGGCTCAGATCTGAACACTCAGCAAAATGCTAACAGTTTTCTTGTGCTTCTCAGTTTTGCTCATCTTTTTGCAACAAGAAGGTCTCATCACTTAATGTACCCCGGAGTCTTCCCCCACCCCCTGCAACTCTTGAGCCCACATTTGGCTGCTAGCTTGGCATCTGCTAGGCACTGCTGTAGTCTCAGGTCCACACGTGCTCGTTAGTACAAGTACGCAATAATTTGCATGTGTGTTCTCGAGTCAGCAAAAGTGAGACAGCACTTCATTACTTCGTAGTGACACCTCTGAACCCCACGATCAGTACACTAACAAGTCTTTTTTAAGCCTGTTTGCAGTGTTCTTTTAAGTGCTTTTTGCACATCGCGTTGTCCTGTTATCCATATAGTTGGACTCCAAATTTCCAGCTCTGTATCCTCACTGTCCATTTAACAGCATCCTGAATACATTTGAAGTTAGCGTTGTGACCATCTCTTTCCTGATTCCCAGTATTTGTGAAAGCTTCTCTTATCTGTCTAGTTTCCAAATGCCATTTTGTGGCAATGCTGGCCTGGAGGAGACTGGCAGCTCTATATTCCTGGTCTTCCCCATATCGAATTACTTTAGTTCCAAACCTCTGGAAAAAACCTGTCTTTTTCTGTGCTGTTACTTTCAACTCCCATTTTTATTTAGATTTTCCTTATATAGAACATCTTGGCTTACCTGTGCTTAGTGCCGAATTTCTTCTTCGCATCTGAATGTCTGTTATTGAACCCATCTTTAAACTCTCCTTGCACACCCTTTCTAGCACGTTTGCAGCTTTGTCCTTGTTCTATCAACAAGTTCTTCAGCCATGGAGACTTTTCCTTTATGTGTTCCTCTGCAAAACAGATTCAAGTTAGTGCAACAGAGGGTGAGAGACAGGTACCCACACTTCCAAATTACATAAGCCTGTGCTTGGTGCTGCTGTGACGCGACTCTGCTGGTACTCATGTACATTGTCCTCCTGACCTGCAATTGCTTCCATTGCAAACCATTTTGCTTGGCTGACTAATGAGTAAATCTGAGTACATGTAAAATAACAATGAAATGTTACTAAATCTACAGTAAATCCACTGAAAACAGTCAGACTTTTCCAACTTACACCTGCTGACCATGCAATGTTTTGTTCATCTCCTGCACTGACAGTGGTCTACTTCCCAGAGATTCAACCTTCACATACACTGACTCTCAGCGCGTTAGTTGTAGCGGGAGGAGCTGGCTCCAGCAGGCAACATTTCCCACTCAGAGCTTGTTTGCAGAACCAGAAATTAATCTCCCAGGGTTTAAGACAGCCCCACAGCCTCATCCCCAACCCCAGGGAAACCACATTTTTCTCTTCTTTTATAATTAGGTTTCACTTCACGCATAGACGGGCTCTCTTTTGACACGAGAGGATCTGACACGATAACAAGCAGCAGCTGCACGGAATGGTCACGGCTTCAATCTGAACTAGGGCGTTTCTGGTGCAAGAGGGAAGAGCCAAAATGCACCGAAGGAATAACTCTAGGAAGGATTGGACAGTTGGTGTCTAGGGTTTAAATTGCAGTGCACATCAGGACTAGTCAGATGGGAACAGCTGTCCCTTTTTGGAAATCTGAACAACGTGGCAGGATCAGGACTAGGAAACAGGGATGACTTGGGAAGCTGCTGTGACTAACACCCTGCCCTACCTGAGCCCAAAAGCCTTTCAGCGTTAGGGGTGGAACTTTGCTGAGAAGGGCTGATTCCAGCCAGAATTGGAGCATGCATCAGGGAACAGATAGGTCTTTAAAAGCACAGGTCTTATTCATGAAATTTTCCCATGACATTTTCCATCATAAGTCCAATATTTTCATGTGCACTGGCCAGCCCTTTGCGGTAACATCAGACATTGGGCAAATGTTTCCTTCTATTGTCTTTGCATCTCCCAGGGGATCTTTGGCTTGAGTCTCATTGCCAACAAATAAGAAGCAGCAAAAGCAGCTGACAGATCGAGATCAGCGATGACGGTAGAAACGAGCTGACCATGACACTAGTTGCTGTTTATTCTTCTGAACAAAGTACAACCAGTTTGCCCAGGGCTGCATGAACAGGAAGGAAGAGTTGATCTCTGCTATGCCTGGCTAAGCATGTAATGATCTGGGATGAAGTCCCAACTTGAGAAACTGGGGGTGAGGGGAAACTGCAGATCCCTTAAATTCAGCCCCACTGCACTCTTCTTGTGTTATCTATTCCCGTGTGGAGTTCCTAAATCTGGGCGAGCAGAACTATGTCTCAGAAATACCGGCTGGTTTGCTGGGCATGGAGAGGGAAAAGGATAAGGTGAGGCCTACAGCACTGGCACACAGAGCCATGGCAGACACAAGGGAGAGAGGGTGCTCTCCTCCACTTTTCATTTGCCTTCACACGGGGGACGGGCTGTGCCCTCACCTCCTTTTGGGCTTTGAGACAACAGGGGGAGCAGAAGCAGAGGGGATATGGTTTTCCCAATCAGGTCAATTAGCAGAGCCATAACGTACAGCAAAATCTCCAAATCATTGAGCTCATGTCATTGTGAGACACTGGTGTTTTTCCTTCCCCGAGGTGGATCATCAGGAAAAGAGCTGCAAGTCACCATGCACATGGACAAGCTTGTTGTGTTGTCAGGAGCAAGTCCATGGCTCTACTATAGTTTGCAGTTTGTCTCAAAGCTGATCCAAAATCTGTCACTGAAGTGCAGTGTGAGTCACAGCGGAGTGGTACATGGACCTCTGGAATGCCAACCTACCAGACCTCACCTGGTTTGGACACTACAGCTGTGTCTTTGCTCAATGTGATGCAAACATTTTTAGAACTACTAGAAGACGGTATCAGTAATATGTGGAAAAGCCAGAGCGGATCAGATGCACACATTTGCTGGATCTCCTCTTTGCTCCTTTGAGACTTTTTTCCCCAGGCCACTCACCTGGATTTTTATGGATGTTTTCTTCCTGTTCTGATTCAAGTGTGTACAGGCTTGAAAAATGGTGGTGTCTGACTTTGAAAACCCTGAATGCAGCCAATGGGGAGGAGTGAGCTCTCCCACCAGGACAGGCAGGTTTATGTGTTGGCACTTGCAGACCAAAGCTTATGAATTTGTTTTCTGTCTTTAGGAATTTTAAGGTAAAATGCAGCATTTTACTGTGCCTTTGATAAATCAGTACCTGGCACAGCTTCACAAAGGACATAGGTCAACAGCCAGAAGGGCCTGCAGACGTGACAAAGGACCATGGGAAACTTCTCTTCTGCTGGAGTAGCAGCCTGAAGTGAAGCAGGATATTAAGTCAACAGCATGACTTCAGCAGAATGGGGCAGAAAATAAGATGGAAAAAACTCGTGGGTCAAGATAAATGCAGTTTCATAAAAGCAAAAGCAAAGGCCGTGTGTGGAAGCAAAGGAAAACAAAAGATTTACTCTTTACTTCCCATCAGTAGGTGATGTCCAGCCACTTCCCAGGAAGTAGGGCTTCAGCATATGTAGCTGTTGCTCCGGAAGACCAAACATCGTAATAATGAATGCCCCCCCTCCTCCTTTCTCTTAGCTTTTGTTGCTGAGCAGATGTCACATGGTATGAAATAGCCCTTTGGTCAGTTTGCGTCAGCTGTCCTGGCTATGTCCCCTCCCAAGATCTTGCCCGCTCTCAGCCCACTGGTGAGCGGGGCATGGCGGAGAGACAGCCTTGATGCTGGGCGAGCACAGCTCAGCAGTACCCAAAACACTGGTGTGTTACCAACATCTTTCCAGCTACCAATACAAGGAACAGCACTATGAAGGCTGCTATGGGGAAAATTAACTCCATCTCAGCCAGACCCAGTACATCCAGATAGATCACATGGGGAGCACTGAAGGGAAATGCAGACCTCCCTTTCTTCCCATCATTGTGTTTGGAATATGTTTCCAATTGTACTAGTCACAAAGCAATCAAAGAAACTCGTCTACAGTGGCAAATTGAAGATGTCCTATCAGACCACATTATAACGAGCTACACACTATTGAATCCTTAGTTACATCAGAAAAACCAACATCCACATGGCTTCAGGACACAATGCAGTCGATTTCCACATGCATTGACAGAAAAGGGAGAACAGATCTTGAAAGCAAAGGAAATCTGTCTTTGGAAGATGATGGCTAACATGTTCCCCCCACCCGCCTACATCCCTACCCAGCATCCCACCTTTCCTTGCAGGAGGTGGGGAAGGAGGGAGGCCACCCCCTGCAGCACAGCCAGGCTCCTTCTGCCCTTCCCAGGCTCCCCAGCAAGCTCCAGGCGCTGCACCCCCTCCTCTCCATCCATCACCTCTGCTAGCCAGCTGTTCCCACGGCAAGAGAGTAAGCAAGTGCCTTGCTGCTTTGCTCATTTAGTTTTGCGTGTGCCACCTCTGGCATTCCCAGTCTTGTTCTGCTCACCTGATGACACCATCTGCTGGTTTTAACAGCCCTGCGGAGGAAGACAAAAGCAAAATTACCAAACCGGCCAGTCACGGTTGCATGGTAACACAACAGTTGGGGTGGCCGCTGGCAGAGGGAGCAGGAACCCTAAGCTGGCTCAGGACCTGCCATGCGTGGTGGGAGCCCCAGCTGGTTATAAGTAACTTACTGGTTGCCTTTGTTCTTCCAGACAACAGCCTTTCTGTCATGCTCCGAGATGGATCAGAAATGACTGCAGCTTTTGACTGGTATCTTCCCATAACCATTATAAAATGACTGCTTTATTTTAGCCCTAAGAAAGCATTCTTTTTTCATGAGGCCGCTCTTGCAGCGCAACTGGAATAAGTAAAACTTGCAACGGAGAAATGTTTACTGCAAAGATACTTTAAAGATAATCAAGCTTTGGGAATGAACTCTTCTCCCGCTCAGCTGTTCTCCGATCTGGGTCAGGGCTCCATGCAAATCACGCTCGGTGCGTAGCCATCCACCGAGCGTGTGTGGGAAGGTATTTCTGCAGCCACTTGACCCTTCAATTAATGGGTCAGATTCTCAGGCAGGCAAAACTCCCACTGAAACGAAGGAATTAGGTTCGCAATCCAGCCTAAATCCTACCAACATTCGCTGGGTCGAGTGAAATAAACTGTCCCTGGTCGCTCGCAAACGGAGTTTCCATAAAAAGAAAGGGGAAAAAAAAGGGTGGTTGTAGCGCAGCGGGGCGGCGGCGCTGCCCGGCCCCGACAGCAGGTGCCACTGCGGACCGCGGCTGGGCGGCGTGGCGACACGGTGGCCCCGGTGGCGGTGCCGGTCCCCGGCGGAGGGGCTGCGGGGCGCTCGGTGCGGAGCACTCAGCCGGGCGGTGCCGGGGGCCCACGGCCACCAGCTCAGGCGTGGGGACGGACCCCACGGACACGGTGAACGTCGCGGGCGGGGGGAAAGGGCAGCGCTGGCGCTCGGCAGAGCCACCGCTCCGTGCCGGGGTTCGGAACGATTGCCTGCAGCCGGAGCGCCCAGAGCTCCGGGCGGGAAGCGGCCGGCGGGTCAGCACCCGGGACACTCCAGCTCGGGCTGCGTCCTGCGCCACGTCCCGCCTGCCCACCGGTACCAGCCAGCGCGCTGCCCCTTTCATGGTGGGCAGGCAAGGCTTTAGGCATTCAAAGGTCACCCTGGCACTGCACTCCAGGACCGTCATCGCTACTCCAAGGATTCAGGATAATGCGCTGGTAAAAGGCAACATTTCCCTGTTTCCGTTACTGGTAAGAGTGGCAACCACAGGAGAAAATGTGCTTTGTTGTTAAAGCTGCTTCTGGTTTATGCCCACTCCATGACTGAGCTTCAGAGTGACATCAGGTTTTTTAAACTCCTGTTTTCTTTCTGAGTGACTTTTGTCGTCAGGAAAGCATTATACATCTGAATATTTAAAGAGACTAGCAGGGAGAGAAGGAAGAAGGAAAGGTGCAGGAGAAAACCCAAGCCTGCATACAGTTTAATGGATGTATCCTAAAATTAGGGATGAAGGAAGTTGCAAGGACTTCTCAGCTCATGCAAGTCCTTCCCTCATGGGAGATCCTCCACTGGACTTATCCCATTTAGATCCCTGCCCTCACTCACCTGGGAGGCTGGATAGCAAATGGAGGCTAAGAAGAGACACCATGTCATGCCCTTACCTGCCAGTGCTAATGAATATTGCTTGTGCTGGGCAGCTGAATCCATAAGCAAATGAAATTCTTTCTCCTCTGAACACACTTTTCTAGCTGACCATTTTCCTTCCAGCTCTTTCCTTTCGAGGAGAGGGAGGAGCTGCTGTCTCAGTGTCACAGTGAGCTATGCAGTGCTCAGACCCAGCAGCATCAGGCCTCTCCACTTCCTTCGCTGCTGCCGTAGCTGTGGCTTTAACGTGGACTCTGCTGGCAGCCACAGCTCTAGCGAAATGTTTGAGATTTTGGAGATTGTCTACAACTTCTTGGTGTGCTACCGAGGCCTGGATGGAAGCCAAAGAAAGGCCCGCAGGAAATGGAGGACGGGCTGGCAGTATGGCTGCAGATAAGCAGGGTGCAGTTTGCCTACCCACCACTTCAACCATCCCAAGGTTTGTGAGACTGCACAGCTGCCAGGCACAGTGTAGGGCCTCGGGAGACTGGTCCGTGCAGGAGCAGCAGCTGGAGAGTAGAGAGGGCACCTAAGGATGTACTGGAGACCAGCTGGCCTAGAGATGGGACTGGAGAAAAAGATGGTTACTACAGAGAGCCAGCAGGGAAGAGAGGAAAAAAGCATGACCAGGTGCTGTGACTCTCTCCTAGTGAGCTACAGCTCCTAGATCCTCTGCTTTCTCTCTTTAGAATCTCTCCATGCTGATGCCTTCCAAAGTGACAGGTGAAAACGGGGTGCTACTCTGTGCTATCAAAGGCAGGTTTGCTGTGACTGAACAGAGCAGCGTTACCCCCTCTGGTGCTGTATGAGGGATCTGAGGGACAGCACTCGCCTGCTTAGCAGGAGAATTGCACCATGAAGTGCTACCTAACTACAGCTTTTTACTCTGGTGTTTTATTAATAGCACTCTGCTGCTGGCCAGGTCTCCCCAGGTGTGTTACTCTGCCTGTGCTGGTCACCCACCACAGCTATGTCTGCCAGTCTCCTGATGACAGCTAGTGGATCACTCAGTACTCCTGGATATCTTCCTTGGGGTTCGCTCCAGCTTCGGTATCTCCACGTGCTTTCTGCAAAGGGAACAGCACAAGCAGCCTCCACTGGACACGCATAACCAGGAGCCCCCTTCACCTTCCCCCAGCACTGCTGCCTGCTGCACCGGCGCCCGACCTGGGAAACAAACCCCAGATCCCCCCAGATTCCCACAAGCTTGTCAGCTCTGCACAGGGAGGTGTGGAAGGGACCATGCTGTGTGGGAATGGGGCAGGAGAGTGCCCACCACGCACAGAGGGTGCCAGGCAGGCTGCAGTGGTTTGAAAGCACAGCCTGCTCTGGGCACGGGATGGGGTAACAGGAATTACCTCCCTGTGAGAAACGTGGGTGGTGCAAAGAAGGCAGCTTGCAGGTTAACCCGCCAAGGGACCGGTGGCAGCACAGCTACATGAAAGGCCTTTGCTCTGGGTGGCACATTCTGCTAGCAGAAGAGGCAAGAAACCTGGCCTCAAGGTACTGCTTTAAACCAGCTGTCTGTCCCTGATGCGTGTGTTGACTCCAGAAAATATTAGCTGGATTTACCTTGCTCTTTACATCCATAAAGACAAGCTAAACAGATGGAAATCTCTCTAGTCGATACAAATGCATACACTTGAGGGTTTGCACCAGTAAACCGTAGAGACCTGAAGGTGTACTGCAGCATGAGCCTCTCCTGTGGGCCTTCCAGTCATTCAGACATCTTGTTTCAAGGCCTTTCTGGGCATCACAAACATACACTCACTCTCCAGAGCAGGAAGGTTTCCCCTTCATAGAGCTCTAGCTCATTGCTGCTAGAAATCCATACATCTCCCCGTATTAATGGCTTCATCTCGCACTACTTCTTTTTTAGCAGCAATGAAAATCAATAAAAGACACCCATGTGATACGGTTAAATGTAATAATGATATATACCTACTGAATGACCCAGTTTCCACTTACTGAGGCTGCACAGCCTTAGTAATGTAGGAGTTAGGGGACAACAATTGATTTGTTCCTTGCATTTCCAGGGCAGCGTAACTGTCTCTGCCTGCCTTGGCCATGTGCTGAGGTTTGCCTCCTGGATCTGCTCACGTATATTGTCCAGCTGAGAAACTTTCTGCTGGTTCAACCAGATTCCTTTCCAGCGCTTTGGAAAGCCTCTGCTGTTGTACAGCTTGACCTCAAAGTTGTTTTCTCAGACAGTGCCATCCTTTTTCTCCTTCCAGAAAGCTTTGCTGCTGGGTGAAGGACTTCCAGTTTGTCATCAGGCTCTAATTTGAGTTTCTACTGTTTTTTTGCTGGCTACTCAATTAGACTCCAAGTCTTCCTGCAATTCAGTGATCTGGGAATCCAGGTCACTGTTTCCGTCAGAGCTGCTTCCTCCTCCACCTTCACTGGGCTGCTCGCAGCTCTTCTTCCTTCCTGGGCAGATCTCTGTGCTCCTTGGGCTGCTCCTGCAGATGCGGTAGCTCCCTCCTGCTCTGTACACTGTGTCTCCAGCTCCCATCATGGTTGTCCTCCCCAAATTACAGACAACAGCCATGACCTGAGGTTTGGTCATACAATTCCTACCAGAAATTTTTCTTTGCCGCCTGCAGTTCATGAGACTGTCTTGCCCATGGTTCCCTCGTCCTTCAGGTCACTGGGGCCAGGGGCTACCTGGGGGGTGGGAGGCATGGAGGTTCCCTGGGGCAGCAGGGCAAGACCCAGCATGTGGGACCTGTCCCACCACGCCACCCAGAGAGCAAGGGGGCAACCCCAGCCATGGGCCCCTTTGTGGGGATGGGGCCGGGCCAGGACATCAGCCCACAGGTGGACAATCACTGCAACCATAAGCAGAGGCTTTGTAGATCAGTAGGATCACCCTC
The DNA here is from genome assembly GCA_013398295.1 of Chionis minor. Lineage (NCBI taxonomy): Eukaryota > Metazoa > Chordata > Aves > Charadriiformes > Chionidae > Chionis > Chionis minor. Next base: position 387,932 of record VZSF01008709.1, read on the forward strand.
CATCCTGCATCCTCCACCATGGCAGAAGGTCTTCAACAACCCTTCCTGGGTCCTTAAAGTAACCGCAAGTGCTGACAAGCTGTGTACATGGATGGGAAAAAACCATCCAACACATCTCATTCGTTCACACACATTCCACACAACAGACCAAGACTTTACATTCTCCCTCCTGATGCTTGGGTCAAGGTTGATAGCGCACACCCAGAGACCTCGCTTCCCCACTGCCCTCCCCAAAACCTGCATCCCTGCCCAAGGCCCAGCAGCTCCATTTTGGGGAGTTCCCAGGCCTGGCATGACCCCCCTGCAGGGGGGGCCATGTCCAGGTTTGTCCACTGCCAGTCCTGGCTTGCTGACCTGCAGTGAGGACCGACAGCCCAGGGTGGGCAGAGCGTGCTGCTGCCACCAGCCCTGCCCACTGCCAGCCTGGCTCTGCCCTGCCAGCATCGTGGCACCCGCAGACCCACTTGCCCTCCTGCCTGTGGCTCCCCAAGTGCTCAAAAGGCCAACATCTTTCAGCCCTGTAGACCTCCCCAACTCTGTAGCTGTGACAGCCCACCCTGGCACATCCTTTTTCCAGCTACAGGCAGTAGTCCGGGCGCATGGCACGGAGGAAGCACTGGAAGGGCTGCCTGCTCCCAAACCTGCCTTTGGATGCTTTGCCAACATGCTGGTCCTCAGGCTCAGGTGTCCCCTACCCCATGACAGCCTCAAGTATTTCCAGCAGTCCTCTCAGTGGTGCCCATGGGAGATCCTTGCAAGCCACTGCTTCTGCCAGCACAGCAGCAGCGTCCCATCGCAGCATCTACACTGCACTGGGGCAGCTGCTGGCTGTTACAGATGAGCCTTCACATTTTTAACCTCCCCACATTTCCAAGGGAAGGAAGAACCTTACCTCTTGCCATTCATCTATTGACTGCTGTGTGATAAAAGCCATTTCCTAGAGGAGTCTGCTCCACTTGCCTATCCATGCTGAGATTCCCATTAATAATTACTCAGTCTGTCAGTCAAGTTTGGTCTGTTTTGGTTTTTTTACCTACAGGATGTTTCCGTGTCTTTCTTACTTCTCTCTGGTTTTAATGTGATAGCACACACAGGCTGCGCTGTGAACAAGTGAAATTGCATGTTCAAACTCCGATAGAAACCACTGACAGGCTCTATATTTTATGATGCAGAGGTATTTATAATTCAGCAGGCGGCTTTCAAAGTGCATACATATGTACATACATTCTCCTTTTTCTTTGATTTAATATTTTCCCTGCTTTTCAGAGAAAGTAGCTACTCATCACACACCTGAACCATCATAATTTTTAAAGAACTGGAAACATTTGCATTTCTGTTTCCTTTTTTCCTATGTGCCTGTTTTCCAAGTTACATTCCAAGGAGTCTGTTTTAAATTCCTTTTTCTATTTTTCAAAAACTCCTGGACATCTCTCTTTATCTGCATTATCTGTATCTGTTATTGATGCCTGGAGTCCAAGTCTCTGTCTGGATAGTCCAAAGTTTCTGTAAAACAGGTCTGGCCTCTGTTCTTTAATCACATTAAAGGCATTTGACCTTTTTTTATAGAGGTAGATAACAGCACAGTGCTGGCAATCCTACCAATCCCTTTTTCCTATTCTTTGTCTACTAAAGATTTGCAGTAGTGCACCTGAAAAAGAACACTCTCCACTAGACGTTATTCCCTGGCGTTTGCAGACAATTCCTATTAGCCTCTTTTTTCCACTTACATAAGAGCATGCTTCTGCTTGGTCATTTTCTGCAAGCAAAAATAAATCAATCTTTTAGTATCCTGGAAAATTTCATTATAAGGACTTTGCTGTGCTTGCTCTCTTTACAGCTGGGCATCTCAACAGTTATGAACAAAGTAATTCCCAGAGGCAATGTCCAACAGCAACAGGCAAAGGGAAAAAAACCCCAAACCCACATTTGACATTCATAAAGCAAAACGGACCCGTAAACGGAGCAACTTAGTGAAATAACTTGATCTGGCTCCTGTCACCAAACCTATTTCACTCCTGCCTGCAGCAGTCCAGCCCCTTGAGCCAGCTCATACTTGATGATCTTTACTTCTGCAATGAGTACCCAGAGCCCATGATGTCCCATGACTTTGTCATTCCAAAGGCTCCTTCCCAGAGCCTGGAGCCAACCTGTGGCTCTAGAGTTGCACGCTGTCCCTGAGCAGCCCTAAACTAACCCTGATGCTACAGTACCTGCGCACTGCAGGGCTGTGGTGAGAGGGTTCCTGGGCACACTTTGCTGCACCATGAGCAGCAAATCCAGCACACGGGGTGAAGGGAAGGGTGGGAATGGCAATATAGGTCTAAAAATCTCTGCAGCTTCCTTTATTCTGGTTCCCAATGTGAGACCATGCAGCTGGCATGGTCTGGGACTGCCTGGGACACTTGGGTCCATAAAACAGCCCCTGGCTGAGCCCTGGCTGCCTCTGCACTTGCCATTGTCCCAAGGCACTTGCCATGAATCTGCAGGAGAGGAGGGAACTGCAGGGCTGTCCCGGACCACACTTACACCATGGGTGTGCCCTGTGGGCTGTGGGGCTGGTGGCTTTACACCCCAGCTCTGGAGGCCAGCTGGTTTCCGGAAGCTGTAATCCTCATACCGTGGCAGCTTCCATGTCAGAACTCCAGTTTCAGTACATCAGTCAGGAAGAGTTGCTCAGGAAAGAAGGTTCCCCATGCTCAGCCCTCTTTTTGCCTCCCGGCAAGTCTGACATAGGGTACTGGAGCTCATCACGCTGAGTCTTGCTGGCTGAGCTGGGCAAGTGCCCCAGGAAAAGGGACCAGAAAGAAAACAGAAGATGTTTCATTTTGTGTCCAAGGACTAACCCTTATCACCACAGTGCCTGAAGAGCACTGTTCCATCTTTTTCTCTTCTAAGAAAAAATGCAACACACCAATAAAAATTTTGCTTTTATAATTGGCAAGATAAAAAGAACAATTCGCAATGGCATTACAGTGCCGGGCTACTGTAAAAATTGCTGGTGTAGGGCTACTTTTCAGCCAAATTATTTAAAGAGTCTTTTAACCTCACGCTGCCAACACTTTGCACATTGGTTCTGGGCAGCATAACCATATCCTGATAACCTGTGGTTACCTGTTTTTTCTATTTTGGCCAAACACAACTCTCAGTTGAAGAGAGCAGCACTTCCGGCTGAAGCACTTTCCCCATTTTATGCAGAGCTGCAGCACAGAAGCTGTAACTTTGAGCAGCTTGATAAAGCTGCGGGCTTTCTGCGTGCTGGCTGTTGTCACTTGGGCTGTGCCTGGCATCCCCCTCCCTGGGATGTCCCCAGTCCATCCCCTGGCTTGAGGGCAGCCTGGGAGTCCCACCAGTAAGAGGTCTGTGTAAGCATAGCTCTCTTAGGAAACTGCCCTAAGCATTTAGGTAAGAGATGTCTAGTGTTAAAAACCAGATGTGGCTCCCCAGTGCTAGGGAATATTTATGTCACTCGTCTGAAAGAGAAAAACAAACAAAAAAAAAACCCAAAAAAACCCCACAAAAAATCAACCCCCCCAAAAAACCCAAAAAAGAAGAAAGGCAGTGGGAACACTCAGCTGCCATACAACATGTGCAGTGTCCCCAACACCCCAGTGCCCCCGGGCTGGGATGGACTCTTACAAAATGTGGGAGGCATCACAGCCACCTCACAGATCTTCCAGGGGAAGCAGCTGTGGTTTTAATCCTGACATCAGCCACCCAAATCTGCAATTAGGCAGCGTGCTCTTTTGGAGCTGTCTCTATATCTGTAGTAAGGCTGCTCAAAGTCTGCAATTACACAGACCTGACCGTCCCGCAGGAGCCAAGCACAGGACAGCCATGGCAAGCTCCTCACAGCCATATCCCTGCTCCACCGTGCAGGCAGGTGGTCCTGGGGAGTGCAGGTACCCGGGACGCAGCCCTGGGCGCTCCCAGGGATTGGGGAAATTGCTGGCACCATGCCCTGGGTCCTGCTGGCAGCTCCCATGCCACCATGAGCGAGTCTGATGTACTTTGCTATTGCATTACTGAGTATGGCAACCACTGTGTTGTCCTGCCGATGTCCGCTCTGAGTCTACCTACAGCCTTGAGAGCAGCAAGGAAAATGCCACTTGACAGTCAGATGTTTTTCTTCCGACTCCTTTCCAGTGTCTCGGACCCTCTCTCTGTTTTCAAATTATTTTAGCACGTGAATCTGCAGTCACGTCTAGGCTTTGCCACTAACTCCATTAGTTCATGGATATCTTTTCTCATGGAGTTCCTGCAGCTGCTGAGGTCTTGCCAGTTAATTTCTCGTATATTTCCTTTCAAATCTGAATTGAATTAGCAAGCATACGTAATGAGGCACAGTAGGAAGAAAAAAGGCAGATAAAAGCTGACACAGACCAGACGCCTCTTTCAGCCACTGCAACACCAATAGAGAGTGTGGGTAAATGTCAGGTAAATGAGAGAAACCAGGACACAGACAAACAACTTGCCAGGATTTGATCATCAGCTACTTACATAGGGGTTTTGAAAATTCCCTGCCCTTAGGGCACCAACATTTCTCTAAGCTTCCCAAGAATTGTGCAGAGGTTTAGAAGGAGCTCATTTGCATTAGAAAAATGTTGAATAGTGTGGGAACCAACGGTTGAAGAAAGAGGAGCAGAAAAGACCATCCTAAGGGAGCACAGCACATCAACAACCACAACAACAAAAAACAACCACAACCCCCACACATGTAATTAGTCTCCCTTCACTTCATCGGTAGTAAACTCTGCCTATCTTTGAGACTGCTCATTCTCAGTTATAGGTACCTTCATGAATTATTGCCTATCAGCATGGCAGCACGCACACACTCATTCAGTGCCCAGGAGACATCAACTCTCTCCATCAACAGCACCACACGCTTATAACTGTATCCTCCATTTTCTTCTCTGGCTTCCTATAGAAAATCAAATGAAGGTCAAAGCGCTTACACTCAAGGCAGCCAGTGGCAGGGACTCAGGAGCTGCAGGACTGATGCAAGGCTGGAGGAAGGAGCCTGTGAGTGGGAGACGGGCTCCACACACAGGAGAAGAGGGTGTCCAGCAGCAGGGGCACCCTACTCCAGAGCAGGATGGAGACCCAGAGCTCATCCTGAGAGCACAGCTACCTTCTCCACAAAGACACTCACCAGGCACAAACGGTCCCATTTGCCCAGGCTGCACCATGCTTTGCAGGGCAGAGAGCTTGGTACCCAGCTGCAGCAAGCTCACCCAGCACAGCACTGACCCTCGGGCAATGCCCTACACCTGCCACTTTGGCCTTCTTATTTAACCTGCACCAACACAGCTGGTGCAGAGTAAGCAATATCATGGCACTCAGTACCTTTGGTGCCACAGCCCTCATTTGTTATCAGCCTTTTTGTATAGTATACAGGAAGAAAGCAGTGAGCACAATTCAGGTGCATGGTAGAAACATAGCTCTTCAAATCCTTCTCATCCTCTTCCTTGCTTCTAAGGCTCGAAGTCCTGCATACATTTGAAATATACATAAACATGCAAATAAATAGATGCATGTCTTTTTCTCCCAGGTCCCATTTTCCCTGAACTGTGTACTGCGGCAAGCTCTGGGGTGGGCGCAGCGCAGAATCATAGAATCATAGAATCACTTGGGTTGGAAGAGACCTTCAAGATCATCGAGTCCAACCATAAACCTGTGCCAAAACCACCCCTAAACCATGTTCCTCAGCACCACGTCTACCTGTCTTTTAAATATCTCCAGGGACGGCGATTCCACCACCTCCCTGGGCAGCCTGTTCAATGCTTGATAACCCTTTCGGTAAAGAAGTTTTTCCTAATATCCAACCTAAACCTCCCCTGGCACAACTTGAGGCTATTTCTTCTTGTCCTGTCGCTTGTCACTTGGGAGAAGAGACTGACCCCCACCTCGCTATAACCTCCTTTCAGGTAGTTGTAGAGAGTGATAAGGTCTCCCCTCAACCTTCTCTTCTCCAGGCTAAACAATCCCAACTCTCTCAGCTGCTCCTCGTAAGACTTGTTCTCCAGACTCCTCACCAGCTTCGTTGCCCTTCTCTGGACACGCTCCAACACCACAATGTCTCTCCGATACTGCGGTGCCCAAAACTGAACACAGAACACTGCCCCCCTGGAGGGGCAGTTGGGGCTGCTAAAGGACGAGTGGTGGCAGCTGTCAAAACAAGCCCCTGTCATTTGGGTTTTGCACTGCCAAGCCACCAGCCTGGCTGGACCTCTCAGATACCCTCAACTCTGTTTTTAAAATCTTACCGAAGGCCTTGGAGAATCAACGTCAGGAGGAACGTGCCACCCCAACACACTCTCTGCATACTCCTCTTCCCAGCCTTGTTCAAAGACGCTGTGAAATGGTTCGTAGGCTTCTGTGAATGTAGACGTTCATCAAAAAAGTCTTCTTCTCCAAGCAGAGTTTCAGCATATCCCTCAGTGAATAGCTCCAGCTCAGCTGACTGAAGTGGAAGGGGATTTGCACTTTAAAGACCTCTCCCTTTCTTTTTTCCTTTGTATCTTTGTTAAAGTGATGTGAAATTATCATGGAAGAACTGGGGGTGTTGCCTTTTGTTGACAAAAATTAATTTATTCACAGAGTTTTTGCTTGCGTGTTTATTTTTCAACTCTCCAAATTTCCAGTCTCCCTTGTTGGTCTCCCACGATGAGCAGAGCCTTCAGTTAAAGGCTTGTTGAAGAAGTGAAAACACATATTTTTTAACGTAAGTGGTTTTCTCACTTCTGTTTGCCAGATATTTTATTAAGTGCTAGGAAAATAAGCAAATTAAACCTCCCACTGGTTTTATTATAAATAGATCAGGCACTTGAAGCCCTCCAGTTATTTGCAATTTGTTTCACAAAAAATAAGCTGGCTTTCAATTCTAATGGAGGAAGGTACAACCCTTTAGTCCTGATTCATAGTTCGCTTCTTAGATCCACCCTCTTTCCCCTGCGTGGGTCATTTCTGGCAGCTGATAGAGATTTCTTCCTCTCCGTGCTCGAAGGGTGACAGTCGCGTGAGATGACCCCAGCATCTTTTGGAGGAGAAGCTGCTCCCCCCGGCCAACCCCTCCTCCGGCAGCCACCTGTGTCCCTGTTCCCTCTGTGCATCACTTCACTCCTGTGCCATCCTCAGCTCAGCTGAGTTTCCTACAAGTACTGTGTCCCGTGGGCTTTGCAGGAGGCTTTTCTTTCCAGCTACACCACGGAGGAAAGATGATGCTTTCAATTCGCTTTGCCCGCAGGCTCTCTCATAGTCCCACAGGGAGGTAAAAGGAAGTGACTGTTTATTAACAGAGGATCCGAACGCAGAAGAGCTGCAGAAAGCAAATGGGAGTGAGGCATTCACTGTATGAGCCATGATAACCCTGCTTAAAAAACTGGTTTTGCAGGAAAAAGAAGCCAAAAGCAGGAAAAAGAACCGTGTAGGCAAGCGCAGCAAAACAGTCAGAGAAATAGAGTATTTCCTCATCCGACTTGATAGTCGCTCATTTTTATGTTATCAGGCTGTGAATCCAGCACACCCACTGGGGTGCTTTTATGGCGTAGTTTTTTAGGTACTCCGACTTGGTGAGCATTTGAGCTACTGCTTATGTACCCACTTGTATAAGAGTTTCCTGGCTAGCTAAGCTACTTCCTTTGCTTTTTTAACAGCAGCAAAAATCTCCCTTTCCCCACTCCCTGTGGAAGTAGCTTGATCAGTGGAGGAGGTAGAGAGGTTAGCGTGCCCTGGGAGAGCCCTGGCTCTGCCCGGCTCCGGCATCGCTTGTGAACACACCCGAGCCCGGAGGTGGGTGGTAGGAGACACCGGGCATCGAAGGAGCCAGAAATAAAGTTAGAGAGAGGAAGTTCAAAAATAGCTGAGCTTTTCCTGTAAGTCTGGGTTATTTATTGAATTCGTTGTTGTTGTTTTTTGCATAGGGATTTATTTTTTTTTCCCCTCAATGATAGGGGAACGAGGAAAGGGAGAAGCTTTGGGAAACAGGCAAGGGAACAAAAAAACCTTTCAAAGCAAGTGGAGTGAAAAAGAGAAGGATTTAAGAGGAACAATATGAAGGATAAGAGCCTCCCCTAGATAACTATCAGATTTTAACTTTGAAGAAAGAACAGAAACCAAGAACAGCAGGAAAGCCTCCATCCTCTTCCACCCGGGCTTTCAGACGCTGCCATTTGCAGCTGGGTCCCTGTAGCTCTCCCTGGCACATACCCCAGCGCCAGGGCTTCTGTGCTCCTCACAGCCAGCCAGGGATGGGAGCCTGAGCTCCCTGCCCCCCCAAAAACGCACAGCCCTGTCGCCCTATACCCCATCCGACGTCCTGCTCTGGTTTCCATGACCCTGCCGGCTGCTGCCCTCCCACCCAGCAGGACCCAGCCACAACCCCACGGCTCAGCGGGGCAGCAATGAGCTGGGTGCAGCGAGGCTGGGGCATGGTCACAGCCGGGATTTCATCGGGCGGAAGCTGAGGGAAGAGGAGGGAAGCCCAAGGGCAAGCAAGCCGAACCGGAGCGTTGCTGGTGCAGGGTGCATCTACGCTGTCAAGGACTCCTGTGGTGCTGTGTCACCTACTGGCTGTACTCTGTCTCTGCCAGCCCCTCTTGCAGCCCGGCTGCTTGAGAACTTCGCTCAGCTGCAAACTCCCTGGAGGGACTTGGTGGGTGAAACCAGGCCCTGCCCAGCCTGGGGAGCTGGGGGGAGCTTGTCGCACGTCACTGGGTGAGTGTGGACACATCTGGGGATGTGTGCTGGTGGTACCATTTAAAGCAGTAGAGAAGACGCAGAGATTATCTTTATATCAGGGACAGAACCACATTTCCTACCATGGCATGTCAGCTTAATTACTATCCAGTGTATATGCAACTGTTGCCTGGATCAAACGAGGCTCTGTTACACGTGGAAAGTGCGAAGACCCCCTTACCAGCGCTGCTGGCTGCGTACACCTCTGCATTACTGCACATGGAGTCTGAGAGAGATTTTCAGGGAAGTCTGCTGAGACGCAGAGCTCTAACAGGCTGTTTTCTCAGTGGATTTCACCTGAGGATCTTGGAGTATTTTACACCACCTCTTGTCAGCTTGACAAACTCCTCTAAATGCTCCACCATGCCAAAGGTAGGGGTGGAGACAGCAGGGAGTCAGAGGGTGGCTGTTCGCAGGGCAGCGAGCAAGATGCTGAGTACCTGGCTATAAATTCCATGTGTAGCTTGAGCCCTGGGAGGGGCTGTCCCAGGGAGCCCTCCTGGCAGAGGTGTCCCACATGTGGGACCAGACACAACCCCCCTCCTGGGGCAATGGCTGGCATCGCGCTCAGTTTGTGTCCAGTGACTTAATTAACAAGGGAAGGAGAGAGGCTTCCCCAACGCTGCCCCCAGCAGCACCTTTAGTGAGTTCTGCTTTTTTCACCCCGGAAAGAGTCATAATCCGGAGAGGGACCATCATACATCCCCTGCTGCACAAGCCAGCGCTCTGCGAGGGCTGAGGCCTCTCAAGTCCTGCTATCTCCAACAGCAACACTGCTCAGCGTGCTCCTCACCTCAGCCCCTGCCCTTTACCCTCATACGATGTTGCTTGGTGTGTCCCCGGTTTCCTCCAGCCTCCGTAATATCTGCTGCCCATCAGTGATGCTGTGGAAGAAGCCCACACCCTGAGGTCTCACCTCTCTTTTCCACAGCCATAAAAGGGAAAGCAAAATGTTTAAATTTGAATGCTTTGAAGTTTTGCAGAATAAACAGACTTCTTCATGTGGACTGCAATGGGGAAAAAATTCATAGAATGCTCCATAAGGCGTAATAAATCTGGCATCTATTGCATTGCCTGTGCACCCATGGCAAATAATACATTAAAGACCTGAAAACAAAGTGCTCGGGGACACCATGTTATTAAAAAACAGGGAATCAGTCTCGCTATCTTGGAAGGCAACCAAAGCATCCAAGGCACACGTGAAGGTGGGATCAAAACCCAGCGAGAGAGCTGCAGGGCTAGTAGAAGCGTGACATTAATGGAATTCACTTTGAAGGCTCCTAAAACTGGAAACATTTCTTACATAATGAGAGATAGTTTAATGCAGGATGCCCTTGGAGGCCTGAAGCCACTGTAAACATGCACTTACAGAGTGCTATGAGCCTTCTACACAGTAGAGAAAAAGGGTGTGAAAAATGGAAATGTGCTTGGGGTGGATGTAGCTTTGGGCCATTTGTTTGTACTCTGTCTGAATTCCTTGCTGCCTTGTCTCTAAATCATCATTATCACAGATCCCCAACAGCTGAGTGATCTCCAATGGAGTAATGTCAAGGCAGGCAATGTGTAAGGAAAACACGCTCATACATTAGGCAGATCTCTGAGGCGTAAGTTCTTCTAAATAAGTACTGGATGAAATTACAGCTCAAACGGATGGATTTCAATGCAGTTTCCAGTCACTTTTAAAAACTTTCTTGGAAAGCTGGTTAAATGAGATTTAGATAAGGCTAAGGCTCAGCTGTGCTGTTGTCAAGGGAAACCATCCTCACGCACATTATTAATGATTGACTTGGGGGCACATTGCTCACTTTTGTTTGGATAGTGTCTCAGCCCATACCAAAATCCTGGCTACAATTTTTCAGCTGGCCTGTGCTGTATATAGAGCGCTACACCCAGCCACTGGGATCAAGCACCCTCGAACACTCAGGGACGGCAGTATCCAACTGTAAGTTGTTTGGGTAGGGCTCTTCTTGCCTCCTTTTGGCTGCTTGGGATTGAGCATCACATTGTACTTACTGTTTGCCTTCCACCTCCAACTGAAAGATGCAGAAAGGAGCCGAAAGAGGAGGACAAGGACGCAGCCTGTGCCACCCGAGGGGTCTGAGACCCCTCAGAGGGACCCGATCACACCACTGAACATCCAACCCCTGGAGCCCACAGATTAGTTCAGCCAGCAATTATTCCTCATCCTCTAATCCCTGTTTAAAATATCCTGGGCCAAAGACCAAGACAGACAGGACTGATTTCTTAGCAGGGCTGAGCACACCTGCACGCAGTGAAGAGGAGAGCTATCAGCGATGCTGGGAGCACCTCAACTGGCCTCACCTGCCCTCTGCCACATTGCCTTAGTTCCTCCTGTTTTAGGGCTTGTTGCCCCCTCTGGTGTGATGATGCGTGGGGACCCCTGGTGGGTTGTGCTCCAGCCTTGGGGTGCCAGCAGCTCAAGGGGGAGACTGGTCTTGGGAATCTCACCACTTTGGTCACCTACTGGAGTGTTAAAGCAACCTGATTTTTTTTCTGAAAAAATAAAAAATAAATTGCAAGACCTGGGACACAGAAACAATCAGGTCTGAAATCTGCAAGTTTTGGGTAGCCACATTTCTCCATGTTTACGTGTAACTTCACTCAGAGACCATGACTTAGACTCCTGTGCCCTTCTGAATGAGGACTCTTGAAGCCTTCCAAATGGGAATCAGAGCTGCAAAGCTGGGAAAAAAGAAACTTAAGCAAACACAGGCTTTTTTTTTTTTTTTTTTTTTTTAATGAAAGCCCCAAGTGTCCTAGTGGCAAACCTGGTGCTAGGGGTGGCAGTGAGAGCCAGGCTGCAGTCTGGCTGTTGGCATGGGTGCTACAGTCCCCCTATCCAACCACCTCACCCAGGGTGAGCAGTGCCCACCTGGCTGTGGGTGGCCATGGGCCTTCCAGGGCACGTGAGGCAGACAGACCCTGATGCTGGCTCTCAGCTTGGGCTGGAAAGTGGAAGAAAAGGCGGCTTGTGTGGATGGCGGCTGCTCCCTGCATTGCTATGGCAACACATCTGCTTCCTCCATTTCCCTGCTCCCTGCCAAAGGAGAGCTCCAGCCCCGCTGGCGTCAACACAAGCCCAGGAGAAGTCCAAGTCCCAACAAAACACCTTTTCACCAGTCCCCTGCTCCCTGGGCTGCAGCCATCTCTTCAATGACTACAAAAACCTTTACTCTCCTGCAAAGAGTTTGCCTTGCTGTTGCTGCCCTACTCACAAAAATGCCACAGAACCCCTGAGCACTCAGGTACCCTTGCAGCATCTGGGCCAGCAGCACCCTTCCCCACCACGGGTATCATCATATCCCACGGGAAGCAGCCCCTTGCCTCATCGCCTCACTCTTTTCCAGGCCTGCAATCTTACATTTGCCCCCCCCGCAGAGGCTTAACGAGCCCCAAGTTTTCCTTTCAGGTCCTTTTTTACAGGTTTCCCGTGAAAGATCTTTTGCTTTGGAAGATTTGCTTTTGTCAAACCTCCAGTGATGAGCTGGTGCAAGCTCAAGCTCCTGTTGATGCACCAGTTGCTCACTCACCAAGTCCCAGCCTCACTTTCCCGAAGAAGACACCCGTGAGTACTTGGGTGCTCACAGGAGAGTGTGGAGTTTGGTGCTAAGGGATCCGACAGCTCTGGAGGGGTTGCGAACAGCACAGCTCTTGTGGCAGAGCTGGACTATTGATGCCAAAGATGCCCGGATGCTGGTGCCAGCCAGGGCAAGCCCCTTGTGCAGCTGGTTTCCGAAGTCAGGCACCATCAGCAGTTTGGAAGCAGTTCCTCTCTGGTTTCACAACTTCTGCAGAAATAATTGCTGTGAAAGCAAAGTGTATGCTTGGCGGTTCCTCTGGTAGCTTATCAGGGCGTCCACACCGAGCTCCCAGGAAGAGCTGCTCGGGCAGGAGGAGCCAGCAGCACCAGCTCTGCCAATCAAGCCCTGAATCGGCAGGATCATTTGGTTGCTCTTCCACTGGCCAAGCGCCAGGCTTTGCAAAGCCGTTTCCACCAGCTCAGAAAGTTACTTTTCTATTCAACCAATTCATGCCCCTGATAAGTTGTCCAGTTCGAAACAAACACCTAGGTCCTTGGCTTCACAGAAGCTTTTCAGCTCATTGAAGCAAGAGGGGTAAAATCACCCAAAGATTAGGCTGAGGTTTGAAGGAGCATGGTAGCCACCAGCTGGGAGCACAGCTATAATGGCACTTATTTACTAAGTCTCACCCTACTCAGGGTCCATGTATGGGTACCGACATGCTGATGGCAGCAGTGAGAAGGGTCAGTGCTCCCAAAACACCACAGGTTGCACACTAAAATTTTGTAGTGAGGATCTAGCAATGGATTTCTTATATCTAAAGCAAACAATAAATTCTGTCCCTTTGAGCCTGTCAGTCTCCTGCTCAGCACAGCCAGTGCAGAGATGCTGCAGCCAAGGGGGCGAAGAAACTGCCTCCTGGGTGGTATCACCTTCAAAAAAAAAAAAAAAGGAGAGGTGCAGCTCTGCTCCTTCTGGCTGTCCCACACCCCACCCCAGCGAGCCCGTCCCTCTCACCCTCCATCCCTGCGCTGCCGAGCATTGCGTGCCTCGGGAGAGGGACAAACAGGGGACAACACGGGGTGAATGGGGTTGCAGATCTCACCAGCACTGATGCTGCCTGCATTCGCTCTTCGCACTTCAGCTTCTTAAAGTTACTCTCTGCCAAGGGGATTACTCTGCTCTGTGGTTTTATTTGCAACTTTTTCCGGACTTGTAAAAATCTCATTCAGCTTCTAGCTGTAGCAGCAGCTTATTCCTAAGGGTAACCTTGTGACTGTACTGAAGTTCTGTGCTTCTTTAACTACTTTCTTCTCTCTGCTCACAGCAAGGAAACAGGATGCCACAGCTTTGCCAAAATATTTTACTAAATAAATAGAACTGCAGGCAGTCTCCACAAGCCAGTCTCACAGTGCCACATGACCCCAACTGGCAAGAGAAAAGGGTTACATTTAAATTCAATTTTAATTCAGCAAAACATCAACACTTATTTACCACAGTCCATAAAATTCATGTGACAAAATACCTCCAACAGACAGATTAGCAGCCCTCTTACTCCAGAAATGTAAAAGCACAACAAATCAAGTCAGCACATGTTCTGCAATATCACACCAGGCTGGCAGCAACACATGCACCAGCGAGTCCTTGCCGAAATCTCCGAGTGCTCTGGGGCTCTCAGTGCATCCGGCACTCCCAAATTCCCTTGCCACCCCTCTCTTGTTTCTCAGAGAACTTCCAGCTGTCTGAAGTAGCTAAGGGTCCACCTTTAGTGTAAGCTACACGTTGCAGCAGTGTAAAGGGACACAGACACCCATGTTCCATTTGGTCTGGTGATCATAGAATCATAGAATGGTTAGAGTTGGAAGGGACCTTAAAGATCATCAAGTTCCAACCCCCCTGCCATGGGCACGGACACCTCTGACTACAGCAGGTTGCTCAAAGCCCCATCCAGCCTGGCCTTAAACACTTCCAGGGATGGGGCCTCCACAACTTCCCTGGGTAACCTGTTCCAGTGCCTCACCACCCTCACAGTAAAGAACTTCTTCCTAATATCTAATCTAAATCTCCCCTCTTCCAATTTAAAACCATTACCCCTTGTCCTATCACTAGACTTCCTGACCAAGAGTCCCTTTCCAGCTCTCCTGTAGGCTCCCTTCAGATACTGAAAGGCTGCTATCAGGTCTCCCCGGAGCCTTCTCTTCTCCAGGCTGAACAGCCCCAGCTCTCTCAGCCTGTCCTCATAGGAGA
>VZSF01008709.1:403124-428877 GCA_013398295.1 Chionis minor
TTTTTCCTTTCTTGAATATTGGCGTTATGTTCCCCTTCTTCCAATCCACAGGAATTTCACCAGACTGCCACGATTTCTCAAATATGATAGAAAGTGGCTTCGCAACTTGGTCCGCCAGCTCCTTCAGGACCCGGGGATGAATTTCATCAGGTCCCATGGACTTGTGCACTTTCAGGTTGTTCAGGTGGTGTCGAACCTGATCTTCTCCTACTGTGGGCAGTTTTCCATTCTCAGAGCCCCTGGTTTTACCTACTGTGACTTGGACAGTGGAGTTAGAGCCCTTGCCAGTGAAGACTGAGGCAAAAAAGTCATTCAGTACCTCAGCCTCATCCATATCCTGGGTGGCCAGGTCTCCCGTTTCCTTCCGGAGAGGGCCCACAGCCTCCCACGTCCTACCTTTTTCCCTGACATAGCTATAGAATTTTTTCTTATTGTCTTTGATGATATTCGAACAGTTTTCAAGGAAGCACCATCTTGCCATTCCCATTCCCAGCGCTGGTGCCACTGCCACCTTGCCACACCAAGGATGCTGCTGTTTGTGCTGCCCAGACCTCCCCCAGTTTAGGTGCAACTTCATAAGCCTTGGCAGCAGAGAAAAGGATGGGCTGATAAAATCATACTTGATAACAGAACAGTTCAAGCTTGCCTGCAACATAGGTGTTTTCCTCCACGCCCTGGGATTGCACGCCTTGCCAGCGCTGCCCATGGCAGCACCTGGAAATTTGGCCCTGGCCAAGAGCCACCAAACCCCACTGGCCATGACAGTCGCACTCCTTGAGGTTATTGCATTTGCTTTCTCCTGGGAAGCGCAACCTCTGGGCCATTTGGGCCCTCCCTGGCGCGGGACAGATGGAGGAAGCCCTGCTCTGAAAGCCAGCTCCATTTCAGGCCTGTCCACCTGCAGGCAGCCCGCGTGTGAGGACTCCGCACGGCCCCGCCGACCACCGCCAGCAGCCTCACAGTGTTCCTGCCAAAGCCAAAGCCGTCAGCCACAGCCCCGTCACAACATGGCCTATTTAGTGTCGAGGCAGCGATAGAAACACAACCTCTCTGCCAGCACAAGACCCTTCAAACGTGTGCCCGGGGCCAGAGGGCTGGAGTGAGGTCCTCGTGCTGGCCTGGGTTTCCTTATGTGGAAGCTCTGGGGCCATTGCCATCCATCACACATCTGCCAAACCTCATGTACCCCTGCGGCACGCCGGCCCTCTCTGATCCCTGTGGGGACGGGGCAGGTCCAGCCTGGATTTGTCCTCTGCGCCCAGTGCTACTGACAAGGGCATGAGGCAGGACGTGTGATGGGAGATCGGGAGCTGAGCCCGGGGCACGCAAGCGCCCATGGGTGGAGGTGGACCTGCAGAGACCTGCTCCGCCAAGCCGCCCCGCTGGCGGGACACCACCTGCCCAGCCCTGCCCTGGCGCGGACCCATCGGGGGGGATGCCAAGGGGCTTGTCCTCACCCTCCCAGCATTCCCGCTCCTGCCTCCGTGCTCCTGCGGCCACCCTGGCCTTTGCCTGTGGGCCATTGCTCCCACACACCCACTGCTCACGGGGGCGCAGGCGGCTGCGGGGAAGACCCGCACCCTTGGCATAAGGGGTATTTCTGAGGTGATCACAGGTGAAAAAAAGAGAGAAATGTAAATCTCTTATTCATCTGGATCTTCAGTGCATCGTGTATGCTCCAAAGGAGAAAAGAGGACAGGCATGCAGTTTTCTTACCCTCACCCGTGCTACTGAACACAATATATGAGGATATATAAGCAAACGGTCACAGTTATTGGGAATTCCCAGTAGCTCTTTGGCACGAAGTAAAGGACAAACCGGCCCTGGCGTTGCTGCTTGCTGGTGAGCAGAGGACATAGCTGCTGGTGGGGTTGTGCCCTGGGAGACCCTGGGCTGTGGGGCAGGGGTTCCTCAGGGCACAGTATCTGCTCCCGTTAACTCCCGCTCCCCGGCACACATATTCTGGAAGCTGCTGAAAGAAGAGGTTCGTCAGGGCTGAGCTAATCCCGGCTGTGAACTTCTCCTGCCACCAGCACGCCTAATAAACAGGGTGACATCTGCTCTGGCAGCATGATCCCATCACCCCAGGGATCCCCGCGGCAGTTTCGCCTGCGTTGTCATTCCCATCTCACCAGGTGCAGCCCCGAGATGGTATCTCCTGCGGGGCTGGTCGGAAGGAGCAGGGCTGCGAGAAGCCCAGCCCTCTGCATCTTCCCAGGGAACAGCCCGGAGGTTAAGAGCAGGCACCATCAGCAAGGCTTCCTTCTGCTTTTCCATGAGGCCTGCCGTGCCCCAGGGGCGGCGTGTTCCCGGTGCCAGCTCCCTGCCGGGGCTCCTCCGGAGATGAAGCTGACTCGGGACGCTGCGCTTGCCACTTCCCTCCTCTCCCTGGGACCACAAGGACCAGAGAGGAGCACTTCTTGCTCCATCTCAGCTGGGCAGCATTGTCTCAGTATAGAACAAACCAACCTGAAACACATTATCACTTCCAACTTAAAGACCCGGAGAAAGGAGGGGAGTGTAGCAGCCAAACACAGGCAGCCAGCAGGAGCCCGTTGCCTTTGGTGGGGAGATTTATAGGGGGTTACGTCAGACGAGAGGGCTAACAGCATCACGTCCCTTCCCAGCGCAGGCACGCGACGGGGGGAGCTGCGCGGGGGCCGGTGCGGGATTCTGGGCTGGCAGGGCCCCTGGCATCCCCCACACATCCCGGCAGAGCACAGGGACCGGAGCAGGGGAGCTGCTCCTGCCAGGAAGGCTTCTCCGCTGGCCGTTGAGCTGGCAGCCAGAGCGAGGGGATGGAAGGAGGTGCACAGGAAGTGAGACCATGCGGCTATAAATCCTGTCAAGTCTAACGATGTTTTTTCAAGCATATTTTCCTGACTTCCCTCCCAAGGGATCAAACCCAAAAGATGGTTATGTCTGATCTTTAGGTAACCCAGAAACAAAATGTTTCCCAAACAAATAATCACATTGAAGTCTTGACGATGTTCATTATTATAAAAGAACATTTTATTTCCATTTTTTCTGGGTGTACTATATTGCAAGGTAACACTACGCAGGTTTATTATCATATTAAGATTCTTGCTACAGGATTAAGAAGTTTGTCCATTTGGTCAAATTTCATAGTTTTTCCTTGGCTTTCTTACAGGACTCATCACCACTTAAGCACATGAATTAGTGGAAGTGCCAGAAATGTGATACGAGACTTGGAGCAGGCGCTTTCCAATCAGAATTTGCAAAAGCTGATGGTCTGGCTAGATGCACAAGGTCAGCACAAATATCCATCCTAATTCTGACAAAGGGGGAGATGCACATCTCCAGACTTCGGTCACAAAGTACATTTGCTTTTCAGCAACTATTAAGGTTGTCTTCTTGTTTTTGATGCACTCTTTGCCATCTCTGCTTCCATTACCAAGGAAGATTTGTATTATTTCTGAGCAGTAATTCTGAGCTTATATCCTGCAATTGTCTTACTTGTTAGGCACCTGATTAATGTAAGTAGTTATATAAACTCATACAAACCATGCCTAAAGTATTATCCACAAAATGCCCATCCATTGTACGTTGAATACTCTAGGTCACAGAAAAGTCTAGTATGCATTGCATGTGAATATACATATGAGCAGTACATGAATCACTGAGTAAATATCGCACTTTTACATATTTTCCTGGATGTCATACAGAATTAGGAAACAATCTTCTCTTAGCTGACGCATTTCTAAAATACTGTAATATGGTTTTGGAAAATACACCCCACAGACTAGACAGTAAGAAGTTTAGAAAAGTCAACAGTGCAGCTACCTGAGTTTGTTTCATTAAGTTTAAGCAATTAACAGTAAAGTGATGTTTTTATCATTCACTGCGAGCCTGAGGGTTGTCTACCCACAAAAGCCATGCTGCCTAACCCTGCTATAGATAAAACAGCACAGCTCTCCAAGCACATGGCTCAGCAAGATGATGGACTGACCTAGCAGCTCAGCACCTCTAAAGGGACTGGTCCCACCTTCTCCTTGCCCAGACCCTGGCTGCAGAGTCCTGTCCCCTTGCTACTGCCACCCTAGCGTCCATCTGACCCTTTGGAGAGCGGATCCAGCAGAAAATTAGTCCCTTTTTTAAACTGGCTTAGTTTTCTGCTGGCTTAAAAAGTTGATTTGTCCTGTGGAGGGATCAGACCAGCACCAGACCAGTAAAGGTACAAGAGAAGCAGCTGGAACACTTTGGCAGGAATAGGGAGCACGGGAGGAGGAGGAGGAGGTAACTGCCCCTTTTTGGTGGAAGCGAGCTGTTAGATTGACCAAGCTGTCTCAGCAGATCAAACCCTTGGAGAAGATACAGTTATTAGCGCGAAAGTGCTCAGACCGGTATAGTTTATTCCTAGCTAGAAGGTGAATAAAGATATACCAGCACAAGGCACTTTATACTCATGTAACTGTGTCCACATGAGGGGTTGCACTGGTATAAGTATAATCAGTAACAAACAAAAACCCAACATCCCCTAAGTGACGTATTTACAAAAATGGTGTAGAACAAATCTCTAACCTTCAGTTATGAGGACTGCATAACTTCCATTCAGAAAACAGACAACAAACTACACATGAAAAACAACATGAGACACAAAATAAATTAGGGATTTAAAATGCTACATCTAGGAATATAAAGATTTTTTTAAAAAACTTTAAATGTAATCCCATATTTCAAATCTAAGTAAAAGAACTATACAGCTCCACCGATTACATGGACTTTTTAAACAGTTTACATTCATCAGGGACAACAGCACTTTGGTTTACATAATTAGGTTAAAATGAGCAATGAAACATTCCTCTCCCTCACATTACATCAAAGCGAAATACATTTAGAATATATATACTGCCAAGTTGTTCCAATAAGTGCATTCCATACACAAGTAAGAGTAGCTCTCACAATAGCTACAGGAGTTATAGGTCTTTAATAGAACTAAAACCTCTTTAGAAAAGCTTGCTTTGATTCCTTCATGCCTGACCCATTTTTGATTGATCACATGGATCTTCTCCAGAACATCGCCAAGCGCAAAAAATAAGTCTGACTTAGTACTGTGGCAAGCCCACATACCAGATTGCATAGCACAGCCAGGATTCATGAGGAAATTCTCATTTCAGTTTGTCTCCCTACCTTTATAAATCAGACTCTTAAAACAACAGTATGCTTTTGTGCCGAGCTCAAGAGTTCAGATTAACTGCAGCTCAACACACGCCATGGCAGTTAGAAAACATTTAAGACCAATCAACCTGACAATCATCAGACAATTATTTTACATAACTTTAAACAATCAGCAACTCAACCTCTGCAATTTATAAACACCATTGCCTCCTTGAGAAAGAAGTACTTACTCCTAGATATTCTTGCAAACCATCTTGCCTGCATCTGATCCAAACATGTGCTGTTGGACAGGATGAAGACATCTCCTCCCAGTAAAATATTCTATCATACGGTTATCTTTGATTAGCTTAAATCAGCTTGTAAGCAGCACATGCGTTATCATATACCTGCCAAACTTGCCCAAAAGAAAGCAAATGGCTGGATTAAATAAACAACTGAAGATGGCTTCAGAGGATCAAGTTCCCAACCCGATGCGTAACCATTACAGATTATGATGTTGTTTTAAAAAGCAGACTCCCAACTGTATGATTTCCGATTTAATTACTACCTGGGAGATGAAAACATAGCCTTCATCGCTGTCCTCTGGCAGGTTGAGTCTTTTGAGAACTTAATGTATTCATTTAATCTCATTTTTGCAAATCTGCAACTTTTCCTAAACTGAGCTTGGTCATATGATACCCAAGCTCAATTAAGGAGAGCACTAGATGCTGTTTACTTGTCAGAAGCTTTATAAACTAAACAGGATTGCACTTTTTCTGGATCCCATTCCTGCAAGGTGCCAAGCACCCTGGTGGGGAAGTGAACTGAGGGGGGCCAGGGGACACTCGCTCCCTTGCAGGACGGGGTGTTTAGTGGAGGATGGGTAGGGCATTTTTCAGGATAGTGTTTCATCTCGCTGGGCTGACGTTTGCAACACAGTGAGTTCATCGCACTCCGTCCATTCAAGTTAGCAGGAAATGGGCAGCCGCATCCCTTTGCACTGTTTGGAAAATCTTCAACGTGAGTCACGTTGCTCCTGACTCCTCTGTGAACCGTGACCTTACTCTTCCTGCACCAGAGAGGAAATCGCAGTCAGTGCCTCCTGCTCGGCGCGGTGTGTGAATGGAGAGCTAGACTAAACTTGCCAAAAGGCCCTGAAGGAGTTCTGCATGCTCCCTCAGACCCATTAAAATACATAAAGAACCTTTTCTATTCACTTTGATCATCTAAGAAAACCATGTCATAAATAAAAAAGGATGGTCAACCCAGATTTGATCTTGTTAGATGTTGAAGACCTTCTACTGCCACTGAAGAAAAAAAGAAACAGGGCATTCAACACCTGCAGCACCACCCGTTGAAGACCACGTCCTAAGGGATTAACAATAACCAGGAAGACAATATAATTATCTATTACAAATTATGCAACTCAAAGTATACATCTTAAACACAGTTCCCCTGTTGGGATTAGGCAAAGGAAAAAAAAAAAAATCAGCAGATAAACCCATTTACTTTTACTAGTAGAAATTAAGTTACAGATACCCTTTTTCTCAGGGCAAAACAAATTTAAAAAATATCTTAAAACAGTGAAAAAATACGAGAAAATTTTATTTAAAAATATATGTACTCCTTACTCCAAATTTGCTTGTACAGAAGGGATTTGTTTGAAAAAGAAAAAAATAATGACAAACTAAATGCATATTCGGAGTATGCACTTTCTACAGCGTATTTGGTAGAAGAGTTATTCCTGTAAAACTGAGCGAGAGGAAATCAGTTATTCAGCTTTCATTTGTTCCCTGACATCAGAAGGCAACGTTTCAAACAAGGTGTCCTCTACAGTGAAACCAGTCCTCTTCAGAGCTCTGCATTCACCGAGCTCAGGTGGGAGGATTTCAAAGTGATTGCCTTTAATATCCAAGTAGGAGAGGAATACCAAATTACCAATTTTAGGTGAAAGGACTGACAAGTTATTTTTCCCGATTTTCAGAGTCTTAAGTTTTTTGCAAAAGTATAGTTCATCTGGCACGCTCTCCACTTTGTTGCAAGTAATGGAAAAGTATTGTAAACTCTGCAGAACTCCTATTTCAGGTGGGATAAAGCGAATGTCATTGTAAGACAAATCCAAGTATCTGATTTTGTTGCATAGGAATAGGTGGGATGGAAGAACCTCTATTTTGTTATGGCTGAAGGAAAGCCGCTCGAGACTAGTGAGTTTCTTTATATGCTCTGGGATGTACGTTATACTGTTGTACCACAACTTTAGGATTGTCAGTTTTCGCAGATGTTGAAAACTCACTATTTCTTCAATGGACTTGAGGTTGTTTTCTTTTAGATCCAATTCCTGAAGACTGAGAAGGCTGAAGACGGCATGAGGAATGCGCTCTAAATCACAATGAACCAACTCCAGCTGTGTCAGGTTGACCATCTTCTTCAGGTTGTTGAGCATCACTAACTTTGTGCCGTCATTATGGATGCACAATTTTTGCAAGTGACTTGAAACATCGACTGCAGACTGTGGGATTTTGGACAAATTACTTTTTATGTAAAGAACTTTAAGGCTTTTAAGTTCCCGAAAAGACTCCAGCGTAATGTTTTTGGAAATATCATGACTTAGGGAGCCAATTAAATAGAGCTCTTCCAAATTTCTGAGGCCATACATCCAGTGTGGAAGTTCTCTGATATCATCAAACTTGACACTCAAGATCTTGAGATTCTCCTTCAGAAACGCCAAGGCGGCACTGTGGATCTTCACAGAGCACTGGTGCAACGAGAGCTCCTGGAGATTGTCCAACTGCGCAATGGTTGCTGGTATCATTACATTATTAATTATTTCAAGTTTTAAAGACTGCAGCTCAGTAATTTCAAAAACTGTGTCTGGTAGTCCAGAGAGCATGAAAAGCTGTAGCTCCAAATGGCTATGGGAGTTCGTCTGCAGCCTCTGTCGCAGTTTATCTGCTGTCCACTCATTGTTTAGGTTCAGCTGTTTCAGCTTATTTTCACTGACTTCTGACAGGAAGACAGCAAATCGCTTGGAATAGAGAGGATCATACTGATCGATCATATGAAGCATAAAAGCAAAGTCATTCTTGACATCTGGGATATCATCGATTCCCGTCTCTTGCCGAACATATTCAAAAGAATATTCTTTCAGTGAACGATAGAACAACCAGTATAGCGTGTAAAGGCATGTGAGGCCATAGATGCTTACAAAGCACAGGTAGCAGTAGGAAAGTTTAGAGAACAGATGTGCCATTGTGTGATTACAGCAAAAATTCTTATACCCTGTCATGTCTTCTATATCAACATTACAGACTACTGTAAAATTAACTTCCGAGACAAGTGCTGTGTTGTAAGCAATAATAATAAGGAATTTTATTACCTTAAGGACAGTCTGGCGAACGTACATGACATAGAGTATATCACCCTCCTCAACATGCAGTCTGAATTTCTTCACCTTTTCAAACAGTGCTTTGGCTTGTTCACCTTCTTTCTTATCCAACGCCCCAGGTGTTCCCTTATCCACAACTAACTTCTCAGGGATTGATTTTAAAGACTGTGTTTTGACCAAAGTGCCTTCAGTGCTTGGCTGGATAGTATTCGACTTGTTTATGTTGTTCTTCCTGTTATCCTTCTCTTCAGAGTCTTCCCCTGACACTTCAGATAAGGCTCTTGTTGTCCAGGGAGAATCAAAACATTTCCCGAGTATTGAAATGAAGTGTTCAATTTTGGAGCTTGATCCGGGGAATTTGAACCAAAAGTTACTACACAGCATGAAGACCAGTGTGTGTATAAGGACAAGGTAAGGGAAGTACTTGGCATACCAGTGCAGGGCACGTTCATAGCACACCTGATTTATAAAGCTGTATTGCTGAAGGTCCAAATCAGTCTTCAGTCCTTTCATTTCAACTGTAGCTGGAGGGGTGGATGGCTTGGGTGGAGGAAGGGGGGTGGTATCTGGGATCGTGTTAAACACATTTGAATTATTAGACTGGTTCTGGCAAGGCTGTATGCGCTTCGGAAGGCATATTATCTTGTCTTGCATGACCTGAAACACACAAAAAAGATGTCTTTTAAACTGATGTACAAACAACGGTGGCAGTACCAATGGGTAGCAGTCCTTGGAGTTCCTCCAGCTGCCAGGCATCCCTCCCCACAGCCTGGCACCTGGCCTCCCAGCCTGTGCTATTATTACTACTATTCCCAACAAGACACTTGTTCTAGATGTCAAGAACTAGGTCACCCCTTTTTATCTATGGTTAGCTTTCCATAATTTGAATAAAAGGGCATCCAGAAAAAGGAAAGGTGTGGGTAATGCTTCCAGAAAAGATCAGGGATCTCCTGCATTGCTCTCTCCAGAGACAGACTGCTCTTGCCAGGTGTATTCATCCTGGCTACACGATCTTCAGAGATACCCTAGGCTTGAAAGCAGCATAACTGCATTAATGTGGCTGTACCTCACACTGTGATGTCTTATCACACTGAAAACGGCTGACAAAGAGCTAACGTGGGCATATCTATGCTAGGACATTATTAATCTTCAGCCTTAATAAAGGCAGATGGGGCTAATGGAGAATTGATGGCATTTGTGTGCGTGTGCACATGGACATCACATTTTTATTCAGTTTCTCATATGTATACATGGAGTCCTCATACCACACGCCTGTGGGTAAAAAAAGTAGCTTTGTCCTTCTGTCCTTGAGTTTGTCTATAATGCAAAAAAAGGCAATTTTAACTCGGGTTGGACATCCATGTTGGCAAACTGAGGTCAGAGCGCCTTTAGGGACCAATCACCTTTGGTTTAACTTGGGATAACAGCCTGAGTTCAGTGCAAGGCTCCCTATAGGTCTGAATTTAAAATACCAGTCCATGTGATAAACCAAAGAGCTCTGTTATTTGCCCTGAATAACTAACTGGGATTAGCCCAAACTAAGAATGTGTGTGCAGTGCAGATGTATCCTTTGACGTCACGGTTGTTTAAAGCACTAAATATAGGGTATGCAACAAGAGCTACCAAAATCAGATCCTCCTTGATGATCCACCCTGGTACACGGAGATGCTGAGATGAGACCACATGTATTTTGAACAACATCAGAGTCTGTTGACACCTCAACTGTTGACATGTCAAAACCTCCTGCATTTATTCTTTGTCTGTAAATGCAATTCTGATATACACCATTACTTACACCCTGGATTCATGCTTCTGGTAATAAACTGGATTAAAAAAAAATGGCCTGTTATTTGCAGTGTTTTCACACATTATTTTTACAGTGTGCTTCATCCAATCACACAGGTAAACTTAAAAATAATAGATGTTCTACTTTGTGTGCTTAAGCAAACACTTAGCTACTAATACAAAATTCAGCCCTACCTAAGAAGATTTTTAAACATGGACATTGTATCTTTTCAAGTGAAAATACTTGAAAATGGAGAATACAAGCAAAATGACAGTTGATTTTTTTCATGTGAAATTTGGGACACAGTACGTGAAAATCTTGGGCCATGTAAGTAAGCAAATTCCTTGAAATAAGAGCTCTGTCAGTGTGTCCCTTTAGCTCCATTTCTAGGTCATGCCAAGAAACGTGAGATCCATGTTTGAACTAGTACTGTAACTTCCTATTTTTGTGCAGTCCAACCCAAACAGTACTTTCCATTTCTCTTCAGCTTTTGGCTCTTTAGCAAAATGTAACTAACAGTGATTGACAGTAATGTCAATTGTTTATGTGTAAGCATCCTCAGAGATCCTTTGGAATGGAAGAGCATAATATTAGTTGTGGGTGGCATTGATAAAATAACCACATTCATTTCAAATCTCTTTGAAGCATAGAGACAGAAAGAATATTAACATTTGCCAAATAGAGAAAAACAGAAATTACAGAATTACATTTTTCAAACTTCTGTGCGGAAAAACAGTAACAAATAAGAACTTAAGTCCATCATCTGTTTTGTTATGTCAGATCGTGGTGAAAACAGGCATTCAGGCACAAGCCAGACTAACAGCTCTTATTTTAGCTGGCACCACTCCACCAACTCGAGCACAGCTCTGCTGATTTACAGCTGGTCTGTGTTATTTGATATTGCTACCTAAACAGCTTTAATCCTGGGACCAGCAATTTTTTGCATTGTTCATGGTGAACCCAAGAGATAAAACAAGACACGACACCATCCTCCCGAGGATCCTCCTTGTTCGTGGTGTTCCTTCAGTACCCCTGAGAGCACCCTCCTCACCTCTGTCCCATTTGATTTACCTGTAATGTGCACCCAAATACACCGATCATCAGCATGGCGACGGAGAGATAGTCCGTGAACACATCCCACCAAGGCTTCAGCACCCTGAATGCCGGCTGCTGCTCCGAGAACTGGCGAAACTCGGTCACGGGAATCATCGTCCTGCAAAAGAGGAAGGCCAGCGCTCAGCCTCCTGCAGCCTGTACCCCTCAGTCTGTGCAAGAAAGTACTTCTGTGAGGTGTGAAAAAACCTGATCTGGAAATGAGAAGCCCAGGATGCGGCACAAAAGTTTCCAGCGACTGTCCATGCGGTCCCTTTGACACCCTGCCTCAGAAGAGGAATGCTCGTGCTGTCCCCCTGCAGCTCCTGTGAGGAAGACTGCAGTCCCATTCACACAGAGAGGCGAATCCCCCCTCTGCATTGACTCCCACCATATCTGATGGGTCAGCGAGGCCTTCTGAATCCCTGAAAGTGAGCCCGTTCTATAGATACATGAGACATTCAGTTTTATACATATTAGCCTTTTTTCAAAGGTCTGGCTATTTCTTTATTTCAGAGGTGCATCTGTTCTGCGCATGAATTTCGCACACCCTTTTAGCTCTCATGTTTTCATTCAATTCCATTTTATTCATAGTGCTTTCAGGGATGCTTTGGAATATTTGTGTGCATACTCACTGCAGTTTAAAATCTACTACGTTTTGAGTGCAAGTTGCTAAAGTGCTTTAGCTAACCAAAACTACAAGCAGATCAAGGGCTTTATCTTCACCTCAGATGTCGAGGCTTACATCATCACTTCCTCTGAAAAATCAGCTAACACATGAGCATGTACAGGCAAAGCAACTGATTTTAAATCCTGCAGCATATTGTGTAACTGAATCCCTGAGATCAAACCAGTACTGAAACTCCCCCGTAGTTACGATGAAAAGATAAATTTGCATGGGAATGGAACAAAAATATTCCCAAAAGCAATCTGCAAAATTTGTCCTTGAACTAATATTGTAAATGCTCGCCTCAATCACTTCGTATCACAGGAATATTCCGTGAGTCTACAATCCGGACTCAGCTGAGTGCTGGGACCCATTAGTGTGGGTTTGGTGCCATCCAGCTGTGTGCAGGCTTAGCGATAAGCGCACACTTGCTGATACACTGCCCAGGGACTTAAAGGATTCAGTTCGTTTGGAGCTGGCGATCTGGCAGAGAAGGATTCAGGCGCTAACGGCTGCAATTCATCACAAGCGTACAGCCATCTCAAGAATTTAGAACTGACTCCCACTACACTGGCCATACTCGAGCAGAAAGATGCTCGCTTTGACGCCTTCTAAGGGACTGCCGTGCCTCTGCTTGCCCAGCTGATCCTCAGGAGGTACCACGGCCCCCAGAAGAACAAGGTGACGTCCGTAAATGAGCATGAGTTAGTGGCTGGGCTGGGGCTTTGCAGCTTTCTGAGTAGGTAGCGTAAAAACTTGTTAACCCTTGCTCCCTGCTCCTCTCTCCTCTTGCAACCCTTCTGTGTTGCTTTAAGCACTGCTCAGCCAGGCAGAAGAATTTCTCTCTCAGCCTCTTGTCCTTCTAAAAGCTGTCCCTAGGACCACGCTACAACGACAGATGAAATCACACACACCGCTCGCACGGCTGGCGGTCCCCAAGAGGAAGGCAGGCTGCCCTCCGCAGCACTTGCAAATTAATAGACTGCCAGTGAAAACGATGGCAATGCAAGTCTGACTTCACACAGCCAGTCTGGAGGCTCGGCAGTGTCCATGCCAACAGGCCCGACTTGCCGCAGTGGCAGCGAAGGAATGCAGCATTCATTATTAAATTACAGGCAGCCAGGAGCTGCAATTCTGATTTTTCTGTGCCTGTCTTGCAAATGCTCGGCAGACACATCAGGGGAGATATACCTCTACATCAGAGAATAGTGCAGGCAGCTGCTGGAGCAAACCTTTGTTGCCTTTCACTTTTCTTTTAGAAATACTGGTGGAAAAAATGGATCTCATAAATTAGAGGTGCCCCACGCAGCTTTAAGTACATGCCCAGCACTCCTTCAGCTGAACCCAGGGAGAGGAAACCCTCCGCTGGCAGCTCCCGGTGGTGCCTGAGCTGAACAACATCATACACTGATCTCTCTTCCATACATTTCACTGCCATCGGTAAGGAATTACCTGCCTCTTTTATTTCCATAAAATGCAAGTGACTCGCAATAGCTGCTGGTAAGCTTTAAAAAATAATTTTTCTATCAAGCATTGAAAAACAGAAAATTCTTAAACATACACTTAAACACTTAAATACAGAAATATCTTAATATACACTAATACAAATGTTAGCTCATCAGTTGCCATGCAATAGTCCTGCTCAACGCTTTGTACCACATATACCACCATCAGCTCAGGTTTTGAGGCCAGTTAGCTGATTGGAATGCCATGGCTACACTAAAGAATACATATCTACAGATTGCTTTAAAATCACAAGGGTCTGACTTTTTCTTTTTTCCCCTCCCCTTTAATAATATCTCATGAGTTCTTTTTCATCTTCTGATGCCACAGCCTCTAGGGGTCCTATTTGTAAAGTTTTTCCAAAAGCATAGACAATTCAAGTGTCAGTTAAGACACAATCATGTTTCCTGCAGCGGAGCCTCTTGAGAAAACGTGAGTGCTCACATGCACCAAAACAGGCGGAGACGCAGTTCTCCCTGCACAGATATCCAAGCAGCTCTGTGGAGCTGAGCCATGGCGTTACGGAACTCGGCAGTACTGAAACAGGGGCAGCGCCTGACAGCAGATGGGACTAGGAACCATCTTGCAAATCACTGTGCAGGGACAGCTTTCAAGACCAGAAATTAATTTAGCTGTTGCATTTGATAGCTTTCTCTCCGTATTTTTAGGGGCCTTTGTTGTATTATATATTTGCTTTATTTCTTCCAAGTGATGTGCGGGGAATTTAGATGAAGGCAGATAGTTTCTGGCACCACAAGTACATGCTGCTCTGATCCCTTGTTCCCTTTAGAGGCTGCTGTTTGCATAGTGTGACTCCTCATTAGTAGTGTGCACGTACTGTTACCCTGGTTAACAGGCCAAGCAGAGGGGGACCTGCATACAGAAAGGCTCTCTGAGCTGTGCTGGAAAACCCATCCGCCAGGGCGGAAGGTTTGCAGTCCAACACCAGACATCAAAATCTGTCTGCCACTTACGCTTGCTTTATTGTTAAAAAAGAAAACAAAAGTTACTGAATGATGGCAACGGTACTACACACAATAATGGTAAATAAACCAACAAAGCCTAATGACAGACAATATTTTTTTAACTTCAGGGAAAAAGACATTCACATGAAGGTTTAAAAGGAGATTGGATGTGACAAGTGGGATAACCGTTTTCCAACATTTTCTAGAGAAACCCTATTGCTTCTTCCCTCGCTGCACTAGCGATACAGAGAAAATACTGGAAAGGCGTGCAGAGAAGCCTAGGCTTACCAGCGCTGCCAGTATCTGCATGCAGAACAGAATGACACGAAATCGCTCTGTATTTGTCTCCCTCTTCCCTCTAGCTTCTTTTCCCTTCCGGCCTGTCCAGTGATCGAAAGGACATCTATGAGAAGTGGCTCTGAGGCCTCAGAAGAGCCACAGCAGGTCCATGTGGCTCACAGCAATCCTGAAAACTCCCTCCCGGCTGTGGCCGGAGCACGGCTCTTCCCCACTGCTGCGCTCAGAGCCGCACCACTGCCAGGTTCATTTATAACCACGCACAAACCAGGCCTGTACGAAAGAGAGCGATTCAGTCAGTCATGAATTTAAACAAATCAAAACAGGGATGCTTAAAAAGTCACCCTGCGGCCCAAATCACAGCAATCTCTGGGGCAGCACACCATCTACTGTAGATTCTTCTTCCTTCCTGTAGCAAGGGGATAGAAGAAAAGGAGTTCGACATTTCAGCTGGTGAAAACTAAGACAGCGTTACTAATTTCAGTTCACTCACATTCAAAATGTTATTTAACGGCAGTTTACCTCAGAGTTGAAATGTGGAGCCTGATATGTTAAATACTATTCTAACCTACTTTAGGAAATACTGAATTCTATAATTCTTTCCAATTAAAATAAAAATTCATCCTCTTTTTTCTCTCTTGCATTTCTAATAATCCTCAGTCTCTAGAGAAAAGAAAACCATACATGAGATAAATCATCTGGCACTCAGCTACCAGAAGGAAGGAAAAAAGGAACTTGGATTTAAAAAAGTTGCACTGGTTGTTAAGCAGTGCTGCAGAAAAGAGCTGAGGGTTTGCCAGATTAAATAAAAACCAACAACAAAAAACCTGAAAAAAAACCCAAATAACCCAAACAAAAAAACCCAACAACAAAACCACAAACCTGAGGGGAGAGAAATTAGTAGGGATTTTTTATTATTCTTTTAAAATTTCTAGGAAATACAGAAAATTTGACGAGTGAAAATGAATCCGCGATAATAAGGTAAAATACTGGAATCCAGGTACAAGGAAGGCGTGATATTTACTCCAGCAGAAAAACTAACTACAGGAATCAACTAATGCACGGGCGATTAGGAGCGAGACACGACAGCTGTGTGACCTAAAAGAGCTAGGGAGAATAAATAGATCCAAGGGAGAGAGAAAAGTATCGGAAACAAATTAGACAATAAACCAAGAGATTGAATCAAAGAATGATTGTGAAATGGCTGCACCGTGGAGCAAACCAGCATCTCAGCAACTGGCCTTCATCAGAGGGAATAAAGGGAAGCGGTGGGGACGGTTCGGAAGTAATGACGGCTCTTGCCAGCGCGGCTAAAGAGAAAAACGACTATGTTTTACAAATCAGGCGATCCGTGTGACGTGCACTGCAGAATATAAAGGAAATTAATTAATTAACTTCCTGCTCACCGGCGGCTCAGAGGATGCTGGGGCGGGCAGCCCGGGGGGTGGTTTCTGGGCAGGGACCACCTTTGCAGCACTGGTGTCCCCACTGCCACCAGCCCTGTGCCAGCAGGGCACGGGGATGCCGCGGAGCACGGTCTCCGGCTGTAGCTACCCTCACCGCCACCAGCGATGGCCACCCAAGGGACCGGCCCTCCCCAGGCTGGCACTGCGCGCCTGTCTCGTGTCGCTCGAACGTCTTGCATCTTGAGAGACGCTTTACAGAGGGAAAAAAAGACATTAATACTCAGAGCAGCGCCCCACCGGTACCACCCCAGACAAAACTGCTTCTGGCTCCTAGCAGCTGCCGGGCCCCGTGCTCCAGCGATTGCTTAGGGGATGGCTGCTGTTTTTAAGCAGATTCTCGTGGAGTAACTCCATGCATTTCACGGAGCGCAGCTGCGCGGAGTGACGGCAGCCCGCGGCAGTGAGAGGGAGCGCTCCCGCCCTGCCTCGCCTCAGCTTTCGAGGCGCGGGCTGCCGAGATGCCGCCATTAACAACAACAACAAAACAATAAAAGCCTGCCCAATGAAACGGGAAGAAATAACTGGAAGGCCCGGCCTTTATCTCAGCCGCGGCAGGTCCGCCAGCGGGCACTCCTCACCAAGACAGACCCCCAGCAGCTCCCACCACCGCCACCCCGCTCTCGCCATGACAAGATGGACACCAGGCCGCCTGCCCCACGCTGTCAGCAAAGCGGCCGACGGGTCTGCCCCATCCACAGGCGGTGCGTGCGGTATTAACCGCTGACAGCAGCCAGCCTGTGCCCCAGCTATGTCCTCCTTGCCCAGCAAAGCCCAAAAGCCTGCCCCTCATGTGACAGAGAAGCAGCGTCACTGTTCCTCCGTGTGCGGTAGGCGGCCAAGTAGGGCTTGCCAGGGCCGTGTCTGCCAAGCTGCAGGTGTTATTCACCAGAAGTCTGCTATTTTATTCCTCCATCAGCGGTTACTCAATCATGTTGCCACGCGTTGAAGCAATCGCTGTCATCCATCACTTGTTTTAGGGGAATGACCAGAGCCACAGACCAGAATCAGGGTCCCTACGTGCCAGACAGGCAATTATCATCCCAAATCTATTGCTTTGATAGGAACAGGCTACGAACAACACATCAGAGGGAAAAAGGAGGAGGAATGTAGCAGGAGGAGAGAGACAACATTGCCGAAATAGTGACGTTTACAACTGGGAAGCATAAAAAGTTGCTGAGATGCCTGTAAGCTGACCAGAAAAGGTGTTTAAACGATTAGCCAGGTGAGACTGAACCACATTTCCCTGACGTCACATCAACCCTCCTGCGACACAGGACGGGCACCACCACCTCCTGGGAGCAGCACAGAGCCCAGGCAAGTCCCAGACGCTATGGACATGGCCTGGACCGCCCCGTAAGGAAGGAGCTTTCCCCTTGGCATGAGGAGCCAGGGGCTGGTGGCCACAGGGCCACAACCACAGCCCGGTGGAGTATGCCGGGAAGGGTCCAGGCTGAGGTGTCCTCGAGAGACAATTCAGACTGGGACTGCCCAGTCTTTCACATCAGAGATCTACTGAAAGGAGAAAGTGCCGGGCTGGGCAAAACCCACCCTCCCGGCTGTTTTAAACATACTGCATGTGTTTGGATAAATTACAAAATGCCTTTTGGGAATAGTGCTGCAAGTAGGTCTCTGGGTTGGTTCCCATACATGATTTATTGCATATTCATCTTCATTAAAGAAACACAGCACAGCACATAGTTAACATGCAACGAGCCTGGGACCCGGCAGAGCCCGAGTGCCGTGGGACACTTTTTTTTTTTCCCCCCGTAAAGCGGGTTTTGCTTTACACAGGACATGGCACTGCACACCCTGAACACCGCAGCCTGTGGTCCTTGGCTGTGTAAACATTTGTTACTCTGCGTAAATACCGTAAAGTCGCTTTTCAGGTGGTTCCGTGCTGTCTGGCCTCGGCCGCCTTGGGCCAAGAGCTGAAGTTCAGCTAAAGCGTTTCTCAGCACAGGCCCTGCGGCTGCACTGAAAAGCTGAATTTTGCATTCTTATTTTGCCTGAATGGGAACTACACACCGAGACAGCTAAATAAGCAGGGATTAGGGAGTTTCGCACGGGGAGTATCGCAGCCAGGTTCAGGGTGATGTATCCTTAAATACCCAATTTAAAATGCCTGGTCTGTGCAGAAACCCAGGACTTATGGCCACAGCCTCCTCTAGCCAGGGCTGGTAGGCACAACCTGGCACTAAAACAGTTTGGTGCTAACATCAGCAGTCATAGTTTCTGTTGATTATAACTTTGCCAAATTTGTGTTTGGGGGTGGGGGCCCTGAAATGACCATAAGGAAAAACCTGCCTATTTTAAAACAAAATTTAAAGGAAGCCAGCACTTGTTTGAACCGTTTCTAGAAACAAGCTTAGGAGAACAACATTGGACTGTGTGAACACTACAAAACTTCTGGCCTTTTTATTTTAAACTTTACAGACCCCCATGCCCCCAAATTTGGCCTGTGTATGGGGGACGCACTTTTTCCTGCATAGTGAAAAGCTGCCCACAGCTGGCTAATTTATAAACCTTTGTAAACTGTGGTTTTGCATGTATCCTTTTGATCTCTGCAGCTGAACGTTTCGTCTTCAGCGCGTGTCCAGGAGCCCCTCACAGCTCCTGGCACTGCCCATGCTGGCAGCACAGATCACAGATAATGAACCTGCTTCACTTCATCACCTAACCAGGAGAGGACTAAAAGTGGACCCAGGAACAAGGCAACAAGTCTGGAAAACTGAGATTAGACTAAGGGGGAAATAAGATGATAAGGGCTGGAATTAGAAACGCCTAATTCCCAAGAGGCTGATGTTCCATCCTTATCACACACACTGTATGCACAGTGAAATAACGTCTGAACTACGCTGACATTCAGTTTGGGTAATTATCTTGCTGTTTGTTTGCAGTGACCAAAATGTGCAGCATTTTGGTAAGTGTAGATACTTGGTCAGTCCCCATGTAACATACAACAATACCTCTGCTACTAACTTCTCCCTGTATTGGAGGCATTTCAGTTTCCCTGCTAGGCTTTACAGCCATTGCTGTTTCCTAAAATATAAAATTTAAAAAAACCCAACCCCCTCCCCCAAAAACTAGCAAAATTTTGGGGTTGGAAAAACTACTTAGAATACTATTTGGGAGTATGGCAAAACAGTATCACATGCTGCCACTTTTTCAAATATGACACGTCACTTTTTGTTCTGTTGACTGTAACAGAGATTTTCATAGGCAGAAACATCATCATTCTGAAGTAAGAAATACAAACAAATGATGCTGTTGCTTAAGCAGAAATCCCACGTTAAGGAACTGGAAAGCTATGAAAAACAAACCATTTGCATCCAAACAATTATTTTTAAAAGTCCATGTGTTTACTGTGTTTTCAAACAAACTACTTGAAATTCATCTTGGGGCTGAGGCTGGCGATGAAATGTGGCCTCAAGGAACAATAAAGTATGAGCCAGGACTCCCTATTGGGACCCAGCCGCGGGCTCCTTCTGCTCCTGCTTTGGGCACGCCACACCGCCCCACCACGCAGCCGCTTCTCCAGCTGTAAACCAGAAAGATGTCTACTTTCTTTGCTACCTTTGTTGGGGAAATATGAATGAATAGCCCTACAAACTCACAACATACCACTTTGTCCAGTTTTCTGCAATGGTTGAGTCTAAACTGATAGCATGCCAAAACTTCCCTGTAAAGCCGCTGGAGTTGATTTGATTTCACACTACGCATTGTCAAAATTATGTGTCACAGTGGGTATTAGTCTGCAGTCCAGGGTGCAGACAAAAATCAGCCTATAGAAGGTATTATTCCAGCAGCCCCAATTTGATGGTCCTACAAAATGTCTGCAAGGTGCAAGTCTCACAGGGGCTACACCTTGCACTGATGCGGATGAAAGCAGGCCAGCCACGACAAGGCTGTCCCCAGCGTGAGGGCTGCTCGGCGCAGAAACGGGGTTTCATTTCCAGAGGTACTGATCGGAGGCTAGGCACAGTCACAACCCAGCCACTGGAAAACTGCTCTCCATTTGGCCCGCTGCCACAACTGAGCCTCCCCAGTGCCCCGGCTCGGCAAGTCCGCAACCATGGGCAAGACTCCAACAAATCACTGGGGATTTAGTTGCTTGAGAAAACTTGAACAGGTTTAACTTCCAGAAACTTGGAACACCTAGACCTTTTCCGTTCCTTTCCCTCTGAGTTACTGAGACCCACACTGCCAGCATCCAGTGTACATTCAGGTTTCGGCTGCCTCTCTGCCAGGAGAGGAGAGTGGCAGGTTCAGAGGTGGCAGTGAATCCCGCTGCTCTGCTGTCGTCGGTAGCATTCGCTACGGCAGTGGAAGCTCATAGGCCTGAATCCAGAGCTCAGAGGAGACATACGGGACGTACAAAAGAGACGTAAAGGACATAAAGAGGAAGCAACTTTAATAACTGCGTTTCAAAATATATGCTGCAATTTCCACCTACATATACTGTAAGTGCTGCTTTGGCGACGGGACCCAGACAATAACCTTGTTGTTTGTTTTAACTGAGTCATAGTACTTTTTCATGTATCACGCACCACAGAGACTTCCTATTGTCAGCAGCTCTTTGACTTCGACTCGGTTGGACTGAAGACAAAAAACTGTTCAGGGCCAGATTCTGCCAGAGACAGTCTCAGTGCAATCCATAGGAGTTCTTTCTGTACCAAGCACACAGGCCTGGGCAGACATTTGGCTTTGCTGAGCTATTTGTCCAACTCTGAAGAAAGTACGCTCCACGCAGTTCCATGTCAAAGACTACTTCAAAGGCAATACTTACCATTTTTCAGCTCTGGGAGTAACATTCTTAGTTTATCAGGGCTATCACTCAAGCTGCCAGCCCTCTTTCCAGAGCTGAAAAACGTTCTTAATGGAGTGAAAACCTTTAACAGCAAAGCAAAGCACTGAGCAAGGAACTATCCAGTAAGTGGTATTTTAGTACTCTTGAAATACGGCTAAATGATTGAGAGAAGTAAACTCACATCGAGTTTTAATCAAAGTTACACCAGCTTTTCCACAAACACTTATTTAACATACTCAGATAGTGGAGACAGGAAACAATGCCCTAGAATGTCACAGGACAGACAGTATTACACAAACCAGTACCACTCATTGACAACGGAATAGTCAGGGGCCTCAGGCTAATACAAGTGCTCATAATAAAAAATGTTCATCTGCTGTAATTAAAAATTAATTCCTAATTGGGACAGGAAGCACAAAGGGTCCATTCTGAGTCCTAAGCGGCTCAGCCATCTGAAAAGTTAGTTAAAAACTTTTTATGCAGTGATTGAGCCAAAGAAATGTCTGTTTTCACGATTCGTGAGACTTTTTCGTATAAAGGATCTTTTCTGCTTCCACTTGCACGCTACACAAGACAGCTTTCTAAACTTTGTGATAGTCTCATAAAACATGGATTCCAGAACGCCTGGATAAACCTACAGGTACTCTCAGCCTGAAACACAGCTGATGTATTTTCCTCCCCCCAAAACATCCTTTGTGACAAAAATCCCCAATGATAAAAACAAAGCTTATAGTCTCACCCATACTCCTGAAAGAATAAGAAAGACTATAGATAAATTCAAGCACATGAAATGGATGGGATCTACACATACTTGAAGATAAACACCAACAGCTACAGAATCAGAATTGCTACTCACATAACTTTCAAAGATCATAAACTTCAGAGATGTGGAAAACCAGAGTTATTTCCCTAAATTTTCTACTGGACTTTTTCAGCACAGTGTCCAGCCATGGCCCACTGAAGAGGGATTAGCTCTAAGCTCGTTCCACTAAAAAGTCTGCGATTGCATCACGAAACAGAAAGGCTGTTTCCATCAAACCCAAACTTTGTGAGATCAAAGCAGTTGCTGGCGTGTGGGGGGCGGGGGCGAGGGGGTGCTCTGACCACACTCCAGCAGGTGTGCAGGTCTTTGAAACGACGTGGGGGTGGCTAAATGACGGCACAGAGCAAATACTCTTCTTAATCACATTACATTTAAAAAAGGGCTTTTCCGACGATACTGTCTGTGAACACCAATCTTGCTCTGTAAGCTTGCATGAAGACTATCTCCCCTTGAGACAGCTCACCAAGCACTCACATCGACTGGAAAATGAGATCTTGCTCAGAACACCAAACCCGCTTTCTGACAGCGACTGGCGCTTCTGAGCTGTTGCATTCTGCCGTAGGTCACACGTATATCAGGATCTTAAACCGCTGCATGCGCAGGGCAGGGCTTGACCTGTGTTCTGCTTCACCATATGCTCCAGAGCGAGCAATTAATCCAAGCTGCCACCTTGCTTTCAGTAACGAGTAAATAAAATTGAAAGCGGTCTCAGCACTTCAGCAGTCTTACTGCTGGCGTGCTGAATTTTGGGTTCCCATCAACACCAAATCACTAGGCGCTATTGCCACCGAAGGGAGATGTGAGCGAGCATCTCCGTTTTCAGCAGATCATCATTTAGCCCAGGACTCGAAGTTCATATAAAAGGCTGTATGTTGCTCACCTGAAAGTCAATGGGAAAGTCACCAGTTTACTTTGACAGAGAGACAAATGGATTTTTCATGCTACTCTACAGGACCGGATGTTTTCACATATGCTGGTTCAAATTCAGTGGAACTATGTCCGCTGGCCGTGACAGCAGCGTTAGCAACTTTCCATGGAGAACGGTGCCATTCTGTGCTTCGGGGGAGGTATTTGTTTTACTTTAAAACCAAGGATAAACACACCCTGTATCTTAACGCAGGATTCTCCTAAACAAATGGAAAACATGCAAAGCGCATGCACGGCACTTTTTAAAAACCTGAGCTGATTAAACACTGGAAAAAAAAGACAAAAAATACCAGGAAAACCGCTGGGGAAAAAAAAGACAAAAAATACCAGGAAAACCGCTGGGGAAAAAAAAAAATCATCCTGGTCCAAGCCTACGACTCTCCGGATGACACAGTTGTAAAGTTTATGTTGTGTCCGCTCAGCCGCTTGTGGCAGGCGCTAAAATGTAAAATGAATACGGTGCAGGAAAGCTGATCCAGGGTCTGTCGGGTTTAAAGACAGCTTTGCCCGCTGGGGGATCGGAAGACAGCGATGCCTGCCCTGTATGACGAGTGAAAGCAACGCAGTGAATGCCATACTCCCTCCTGTCCAAGAAGATGAATCAAAACTAGTATCTTCCCAGCGGGAAAGAGATTTTAGAAACACAAACCCCAACAAAAGTCACTGCGCTATAGCTTGAACATGCATCAGAGTTTTGTTGCACAAAATCCCTGGGGAAACAGCTAAAGGATGAAGAAGAGAGTGATGTTTCCATTATGTTGTGCGTGTGAAATCCAATGCTCGTTAACATTCTTCTGACAAATCATTTTCGGAAGAGAATGGCTTTTTTTGCTTTACTAAGTAAGGTTTTTAGGGAAGTATTTGGGTGTTCTCTTTTTCTTTCATGAAGTAAAATGTTTCATTTTCGGGGTTTTCTTTCCTACACAGCCCCCTCCCCTACCCTTCGCAACTCTGTGACAATGAAGGTAAGTATCTTTTCACCAAATTTTCTCAAAGAGGAAAAAATCCTGTAAAATTAAACTCCAGCTCCTGTTATTGTGAATTGTTTGGATGGTAATTGAAATTTTTTTTACTTCCCGCAGCATTCAAAAAGGCTCGGGCTCGGAAGTGCTTTTCTGGTGGTGAATAGGGGCCACTCCAACCAGTTGCAACTGAGGTCAATGGACAATCGGGGGAACTGCTCCTCCCAGCACTCTCTGACCCAAGTCGTTATTTTGGGTCTTACTGTGTCCTCCCTGCGGCACTAAGGTCACCTGAATATTGTTTAACCCCTTCTACTGCCCAGCTCGGATGTCGCCCCTCAGAGCCCCTTCCCATGGGCCTCAAAAACCAGCTACTGAGGTGGGATGCGGCTGCCTCAGGAAATCAACTCGACCTGGTACAGAAACTGATTGCGAGACAGCCCTAAGCACTGAGGCCAGGAGCTTGCATGAAGAATTTCAGCAGTCTGATTTTGTTCCTCACTGACAACCTGCACTGGCCATTTCCAACAGAGGGCATACAAAGTAACTAGAGTTTTAGATTTTTCCATCAGAAAGTTTCTTTCCAGAACTGCTTACAAGAGTAAGGAATAACGCAAAAAAACCCCCCCACAAACCCACAGAAAATTCTGTTACAGTAAAACCTCCAGTAGGACCCGTTAGTATTCAGACCGGAAGAAAACAGCATCACGGCTGCCACACATTTAGCGGGCTCAGAATACAACTGGAAAAAGGAAATGATTCAGAAACCACAGGTGCTCAGCACCGGGCTGCTGCACCTCGCTGGCAGCCCCTGGGCACCGGCGCTCGTAAGGCGGCAGGAATCCACAGCCAGGTTAAAATTAGGGATCAACTCGGCACTGTGCTCATCCCGGCTCTCCATACTGAGCCACACCACAGGGGCAAAGAGGAACTACCAGGAGAAGAGCGAGCCCAGGGCAGTGAGCACTGCCCTCCTGACTGCTTCCATCATGCCAAAAGGAAAAGTAAAAGCAGGCCTAATATACCGGGGGCCGGCGATGCAGGGGCGAGTATGTGTACTTGGTTGAGCGGAGGAGGGAGATATAAAAAAAATAAATTAATCCCAGCATGGCCATCTTTGTCTCCGCTTCCTTGCAGAGAAGGCTGTCACCTTTCTGCCTGTCCCCTTTTTTACAGCATCGCTCAAGCCGACAGTGCTCTAAGGGGAGCAAACGTGCAGGGGTGTCTCCAACCAGCGCTGCTCCCAAAACACACTGTTTTTCCTCACAGACAGTACTTAACTCCAAAAGTAGAAAAATTTACATCGGCAAGCCGTAACTCACATCTGGGCAATGACATTTTAAACATTTCCATGCCAATGACACTCCAGCAGGATACACTCGGCAGCCTGTCATAAGCCTCTCATTTTGCTTGGTCAACTCTTTCCAGCGAACTGGACAAGCCGCATTTCGTGAATAATGAACAAAACCGCCCAGCACACTGCGACAAGGCAGAGCTGGGTTTTTACACCGACAGAAAATCGAGACCGGATTGTTTGGGCTTTTGTGTGTTTGGGGGGGGGGGGGGGGGNNNGGGGGTTGGTTTTCCTGTTTTTGTTTTTTTTTTAAATAAAAAAACCCTCTTCGAGAAGAGAGCCCTGACGGCGGGAGGCTGGCAGTGCCGCCGGGGGCTGCGCTGCGCTGCCCGCCCCGGCCCAGCCGGGCACGGACCCGCCGCGACGGCAACGGGGAGACACGGCGCCCCCCGCGCCCGCCTCCCCGTCCCGCTCGCAGCCTCCCGGTAAAGCGCCTCGGGTTGGGGTTTTGGGGTTGGGTTTGGGTTTTGGTTTTTTTTTCTCCCGCTGGGGAAAATACCGTCTAGGGCTTCCCTGGAGCCGCCCGTCTCCACGGCGACTGTTCCGCCTCACCCCCGCCCCCCCGCCAACCCCGCTCCCGGGAAGCCCCGCTTGGCTCCGG
>VZSF01008709.1:429326-470144 GCA_013398295.1 Chionis minor
CCCGGAGGAGCGGCCGGGGAGGGCGGGACGAGCCGCGCTCCGCCCGTCCCCGCTCCCCCGCGGGGGAGCGCGCTAACGGTAAGCGGCAGCCGAGGCCTCCGCGGGGGCCCCGCGGCATCCCCGGGCGGAGCGGCCGGCAGCGGCGCCCGGAGGGTGCTGCGCGGGGGGGGGCTGGCCGAGCACACGCGGCACAAAAAGGCTGGGTCTGGGGGTGGTTTTCCCCCCGCAAAGCGCAGCCGGGGCCGCGGGAAGCCGTCGCGGGTGGAGGGGAGCGGCGGGCGGCTGCGGGGCAGGGCTGGGGGGGGGNCAGGGCTGGCGGGTGGCGGCAGGAATTGTTGGGGAAAGACCGCGACCTCAGCGCGCAGGGCCGCGGAGAGACTATAAAGAGAGCGGGCTGCAAAGCGCCTGGGATCGCATTAACAATAGAAAAATGTCTCAAAGAGTGACAATTGGAAACACAAACTTCTGGCCCGCCAATTCAAAAAGCGCAGACTGAAAACTGCTGCTGAAAGAAACCACATATTTGAAGGGATTTTTGTCCATCATTTCCAAGAAAGATTTACATCTCTGGCAGAACGAGGAGACGGGACAAATGCTGCATCAGAGGGAGGTACTTGCCCTCTAATGACTTGCCCCTAACCTTAGGGATAGCGTGTGTAGGCCCTGAGGGACTGTACAAATATGTAAACAAAGAAATACAAATACATAAGCCCACTGGGGGGGAGTTAATGGAAACAAATACAATGTCGGGCGTCACAGCTGTTTTGCTGCAAGAGTATTAACTGGATTGGGATGCAGACCGATGGTCTGGTGTGGATAGCTGCGGGTAATTCTAACTTTGTGTACTTTCCGACCCATCCGTTTCAGGGACCTTTCAGGACGTTTGAGGGCAGGCTCAGGTTCCTCATTTGGGAGTCACTGATGTGATTTATAGCTGCGGGAGTTCAGCTCATCATTTGACTGAAGTGTTTGCTTAAGTGCTTTGCTGTGCAGAGCTGCTTGCCTCAGCTGAAGCCTCGAGGCTTTCGGAGGCACCTCAAGACAGGAGGGTCAGAATCTGGCAGGAGCTGGGAGAGGTTGTTGGCATCGCTCCCTCACAGTCCTTCGGAGCCGCCAGTCTAAGAGATTTCAGCAATGTTGCACCATTACGTAATTTTAAGCATTAGCCCCACACTTTGGGGGATGTGGCTGAGGAATAAAACGGGACAAATGAGCCAGGCTTCCATATGGACAAAAGTACCAGATTTCTTTTTTGAGGTAAAGAAACGGTTATGGCGACTGCTGTGTTCATTTTCTTTTTATTGGTTTCTTTCCATTACTCTTAACTCCTGGCAGCAGCTTAGAGGATCCCTCCCTGTCCAGGATGGTTTCTTCTTTCAGACATTTGCAGGCAGTTATTCTGTTCACCCTTTTGCCATCACTTAGCTCATTTGATCTTTTCTTGTAAGTCAGTCCCTCCCGTTACCTAATCATGGTGCTGCTTTTCCCTGCACTCCCTCTCAGTTGCTCATTTATTTTACGGTGATACGGTGGCCAGTAATCCTGCCATTGTTAATGTTTCCTGTTGTGGACTTTCAGGTTATTTTTGTTCGGAGTTGCTGCAGTACTTGGAGGATTGAGCTGAGCTTCCCCTGTGAAGAATAATTACAGGCAAGGTCACTGATACTGCAGTAGAAAACATGGTCCGTGGATGGGTTTGGGGATGGAGGCTTAGTGCAGTTCTGGTACGTGAGTGTCTGGTGGAAGAAGGCCCCAAAATTCACGTTTGATATTCAACACAGAACTGGGGCTCCAGAAACCTTTGCTCCACTGGAAAAATGTTACTGCCTGCAGAAAACTGTAATTCATTTGTGAATTCCTGCATTATTTTCTTTAAGACCATCTAGGGAGGTGAAGTCTGAAGTAATTTGAGGGTATTTGTTTTACTAAAAGTATTGTTTCTAGCAAAATGATAGGCAACAGAAACAGGATTCAGTCTGTATGACTGCAAATTTTTGACAACCCTTGACTTCAGGTTGCCTCTGTGTTTTTCATTGACTCCAGAGGAACATAGGACATGTCACATAAGAAATGCCATTACTGCACAGGTAGTGCATTTGCTTTTACTGTCGATTGTCCTATTCTGTCATTCCTAATTTGCAAACTCCAATAGTGTCACTGTTGCTACTGAGTGCTACCTTGCAGTACTTACACTACAAGAGAAGCAAGAGCAGTGCTGGTTTGTGCCCGAGTTAAAACTAGGACAGACCAGCCTTCAAACCCAGCTGGACACAGGGATAGATCGCACCGTCAGTGCTTATGTGACAGTTATCCCCTGCTCATGCACCCGTGGGCCAATTCCTAAGGGTGATCCAGGTTCAGGATAGTTAGTCCTGAAGTCCTTGCTCGGCACCAACGTAGCATCTGCCAGGATCCAGCCCACACCTTCTACTGATTCCTGCTCGGGGTTTTGGTTTTTCTTTCTTTTTTTTTCTCTCCAACACCTTGATAATTTGAGGATGCACCCTGCAAAAACTCAAAGCCATCCCATATGCAAAAATCTGGGGTCCCAAGAGCAGCCCTGAAGCTGGGGCGGAGGGGATGGTGCTGTGCAGAGCTTGGCAGACCACATCCCCTCTCAGCTTCAGGAGGGATCTGGGCAAGTAAACAGGGGTTTCAGCGCAAGAGCTTTGTCTGTACTTGGACACACACCCACAATGAAAATGCTTTTCATAAGTCATGTCTCCAACAACTGTTGAAAACGCATAATCTGCTAACATAGAAAAGCTAAATTGCTTTCAGACGAAGTACTGAAAGACTGCTTCTGTCATTTGATCCAGCTCAATTCCAAA
Organism: Chionis minor; assembly: GCA_013398295.1. Classification (NCBI taxonomy): domain Eukaryota; kingdom Metazoa; phylum Chordata; class Aves; order Charadriiformes; family Chionidae; genus Chionis; species Chionis minor. The sequence continues at coordinate 432,158 of VZSF01008709.1, forward strand.
ATGCATGATTTGACAGCTCTAGCGCTTCTTAGCTGCTTGAAGTTTCTGTCAAAGTTTCTTTTCCTCCAGTTTGCTTTTCTCTAGTTTTACATTTTAACCCCCCTCCCCCCAGATTAGTGTTTTTGAAATAGGCATTTTAAGTCCACCAGATGTTTACATAATAGCAGTGCACTGGAAACACAGACTTTTAAAATAATCTGCTTGGATGCTATGGGCTGAGTCTGGGCAGGAGAAGCAAAGCTTCAGAGCAAGGTGAAGAATACACTATCATTTCTTAAGCCTGCAGCATTTTCTACGTACTAAAACCTGCTTTAAATCGGAAGGAAAACACCAAAAGGATGTTTAATCTCATGAACTCTGTTGTTCCTAAGGAAAAAGGAGCCACATTCATCACTGGTATGATTACAATGGAAGCTGCGCAATTACATCAGGGAAGAATTTGGCCTGACTTGTTCTCTGTAGAGAAGCTATTGACAGCTGTCTGCACGTACCTCGTATTGTTGAGAAAACATGCCAGAAGAAATAGGACTAACTCCCATTTTCTGACCTTTGGCTGAACCGGAACTCTTGGATTTGAACGATGCTTTACCTCTGTTACACTTCTGATCATCATTAGGTTTTCTCCAGGGATCCGTCTGAAAAAATATTCCTAACTGGGGAGCTGCGCAGCTACACTTGGTAGGGCTGTTGCAGCTCTGAGCCGCGGAGCCGTGCGCTTCACGGGATGCAGCATCTTGTCTAATTTTAGATGTGATGCAATGAGGGGGGGTAGCTCACATGAGGCAGGAGGGATGGAGCCCAGCAGCCGGTGCTCAGAACGAGCACTTTATTAAATGCTACTTTTGAAGTAACAGAGGCTTTTATTACTACCAAGGCACCTTTATGGGTGTGAGTGAATAAACAAGGACAAACACTCCTGGCAGAGGATTTCAGGACAAGAGTCAATCCCTGCCTCAGGTGGAGGCTGAGGCTGCCCCAGGTGCTGCCTCCCAGCCTTGCCCCAACTCGCTGCACCCTCTGATGTTCTCCATGGAACCGCTGTAGCTGGTCTGGCATGCAAACAGGCTTTTTTTCTCTATGGGCATCATCTCTTACCCTCATCCGAAAACTCACAGAGAGGTGGCTTAGTTCAGGTGTTGGGTTTTCTCTCGTACTTGGTTTTCTCAAGAGCCTTCTGCCCCTTGCACAGCCAGACCATGATACTCGCAGAGCCAGTCTGCTCATAACCAAATCTATGCACAGAATCTGTAAATTAATGCAAAGCAGCTCTACTTTTAAGGAAGTCTGTATTTGCCAGAGCAGTGACCTATCCTGACCAGTACCCTGGCTCCGATGCTGTATTGGAGCGAGTCACTGGTTACATGGCAGGTCCCCTGGCTGACATCCTGCTAAGGGATAACAGACTGTCGCTGGTGTCTGCTGTGCCTCGTGCTTTGAGCTTGGATGTTTCAAGGAGGATTCAGGTCCTTCACCGACATTACACCTCACCTTGGAATGTTTTTTGCCTGGTTCCAGCCCCACCGTAAAGTTCCACCACTGAATTACCCACCTTTTTGTCCACTGTCTTTAAACACTTACTTGCAGATCTTGTACTGCTAGCAAACCTGTGTCAATAAATCAATTTAAAAACACAAACAGCACGTTCTTCATGAAAATATCCTTTTACACATCTAAATGACAAAGTAAATGTTTGAGAAACAGGTCCCTAATTTTTTTCATGGTATTTTAAAACAGTCATCTCAAAATAAACAGAAAGAAATGTTTGTTAATCATCTGGAATTTTTAATTTCCTACTTTGCATGGGAACCTGAGTAATCAGACATATGGTATGCTTGTTAGCTGGGAAAGGGTCAGGATTAGAACAGATTCTCAAAATTAGCACTAAAATATAGCAGCAGTCGTGGCTGCCTAAACTTAAAATAAACAATGTTTTGTGTTAATTGCTGGAACAGATCAACACTGAAAAAACCCACACATCTAAATGATTCTCTGACATAACGGTGCCTGGCAGGAGAAGGGAAGTCTCAAGGGACTGGGGATGAGGTAGTCAATAATTTACCTGCAGAGGGGATTATCTGATACAGACAAAGCTGATAAGGAGCAAAACGTGTGGTGTTGTTTGGTGGCTTCTGTGTGAGCTCAGTAGTAGCTTTACTTGTCGTGGGATTCCTAATGCAGAAGAGTCCGGTCGGATAAAAGTAATCATATTTTTGGATTTACAGGGCTAAGCATCACTGAGCTATTATGCAGTAAAAATATGTTCTGGTGTAAGCTTTCATTCCCAGCGTGGAAGTGCAGCTCATAGGCCGTATGTACTGCTGCCATCGATGGAGGTACAAGAGAATGGAAACATCCCCATCATCATTCTAGTTTGGTACCAGTACGATTCTTTAAATCACTGGTGTAATGGCAGAAGGCAGCTCCCAACATTTTCCTGCGTCATTAGACTAGGATGACACAGAGGATGAATGGATACGCCTTTTGCTGCTTATACATGACAGAGGGCCAGGACAACACTACTTCCGACAGCGGAAGTCGGCATTCATCCTGCACTGTGCTTCATGCTTATTCATCAGCCAACAGTCGCGTACGTGGAATGCGTCTGACCCCGTTGCAATTACGCCTGCTGTGTTCCGACTTGCCCACATTTCAATGCATGCAGTTAAAAGATTTTTTCCTTCTGTTGTTTTTCAATCATATACTTGAGCCTTGCGCTTCACTAGGGATCAGTTGGAATCCAACTATTGGAAAAAAACAAACCACAGAAAAACTGGGGAGTAGTTTATAATTTCAAGTCTGGCTACTTCACACTACTTCAGTAGGGGAACAACCCAGGAGACAAGGTACTTCACTGCTCCAGGACTCCTTTGGTATGAAGGCCACGGTGAGCACAGCCTCTGAAGCAGGTAACCTCACAGGAGAGTGAGCAGCGTTCGTGAAGACTGTTCAAACAGTCTTCTGTGGTGAGAGGGCATAAATAACAGTGATCTGTGGCCTATGCTGTCAGTCCAACTATTCAGGCATCAAACACACAGCATGCACCTGACCCGCTCATTTTTACTTTCCCCTTTATTAGGTTGTCAAAGGTTGGCTCTCCACTGGGACTGCACCCAATTCAGCTAGGTCAGTGACTCCACATTTAAAAGTCTCTTTGTCATTACTTCTAGAAGTGCATTTGTATCCTCCAAGCTCTGGCTGTGAGCTGTTCATAGTGGAAAGATCGTAGTCTGAGGGCTTCGTTCGTCCCTCCGCCTGGCCGTAGGTCTTTCTGGTGGATGTGATTTACCGAGTTGTCCAAGCAGCCGAGGCTGGATTGCCAGAAGTTGCTATTTATATGAGCAACTATCACACTGAAGTACTTAGAATCAAGGCTGTATGTATTTGCATATACACGCACATGCTCACATACCAAAACAAGCCTGCATGCAGCTGAGATGAGAGATAAGATTGTTTACTATAGCACAAATGTAAGGGGATGCAACATCCATGCAAGCTGTTTTGGTCTAACTGTTGGTTGGACTGTATATAGTACAATGACTCTTTGTTCAGCAAGAGGCTAAAGATTATGTATTTACACTTGAGACCTTTAAGACTCAGACTATGGAGTAGATAACTTCCCCTTTAGACTTGCTAATAACAATTTAAGAGACTGAACTGTGTATATTTGTATGCCTGGCTTCATCTGTTGTATTGCATTTTTAGAGTACTGTATATGACAAACCTTCCAGGAATCCCAAACACAAATGGAAGTTTAGCTGCTTCAAGTGATTCAGTGGAAGAACACCATCAGTGAGGCCACACAACTGCGTGGAATGTGATGAATTTCCAGGAATAGGATTGTTTCCCGGAGATTATTGTGTAAAATACAAGTGTAAAGAGGGAACAAAGGTAATGCTGACAGTCTCTGCACCACTAGGCTATTTTAGTTTATGAAAAGAATGAAGAAAACAGACATGTTAGAAGACCTTTGCTAGGCTAACAGGCAGCCTATATGTCAAAAGCAAACCCTGAAACAAAGCAGTACAAAATTAGCTCAGCATAAAATGTAATCTCTCCATGATTTTATCTTACGAAACCAAATCTACTTTTAGTTTGAATGCAGTGCTAACGGAGATGTTAAGAGCTCTATGTCCATGCTTCCATCTAGCAATAATAAAGGAATGACTAGGTAAAAGGCAATAATTATATAGGAACAGGTGAACTCTGCAGTTCTGAGGGGAAAGGAGAGCAGTGCATTTTGAAGTTTAAAAGCAATAGGAAACCTGTCCATTCAGGTTCATTAAGAAATTAGTTCTGCTGACTAGAACCTACTCTGAAGCAGTGGTTAAACAGAGCACTTTCAAAGGAAAGGACCACACAGCACGTGCAAAAGTTGGGCTTCTGGATATAATGAAAGCAATTCTTCCAGTATAGCCTTCTGCTGTCTTCGTTGAGGGAACCGCTGCTCCAACACGCTGGAGGAAATCTTACTTTTAAGTAAGTTGCCTCTTAGAGGTGCAAAATCTAGTATGGTTTCCACCCTGGAAGTGTTTGCTTCTCAGTTTATCAAACACAGCTCAGGTCCTGACACTGGCTATTGGTGAGTAAAGACTGCCACTTCTTAAGACATCATGTGTCAAACCCAGGTGACATCATGGTTACCGTTCAGTGTTTTGCATACTTCCAATTGCAGATGGTCTTTCCACCTTATACAAAGGTGCTTGGATGGAACACAAAAACTAGGTATAGCATTTTATGAAACAGGTTTTCAAATGCTGTCATATTTCTGTTACTCATTTACTTTTTGGTCCGGCAGAGAGGCAGGAACACGAAAACCCCACTTATATGAGTCTAAGGATATGCAGCTAGACACAGTTAGCTTATTGAGGTTTAAAGAACAATGACACGATACCATAGTTACTTTTCGTACCTACTTCTTGCAAAGAACAGCCTGTGTCCATACAGCTAAATTCCCTTATTGCCACCGACAGGGCTACATCCAAACTGCCGGCTGGAAACAGTCATTGGCCTGTGCCGCCCAAAGCATTGCAGGGAAGGGTGCTGGCCGCCCCGAGCTGTGCCATAGACTATACCACAGTTTGCAGTATAAATAGAGAGCATGCCAGTGCTTGGGCCTCTGCCCCAGGCCTGTTTAGCTTATCCATTGCAGCATTGTCTTCACAGCTGCGGAAATATTTGTGCACAGGGGAGAGAAGGAGGGAGGAGAAGGCGGCAGAGCCGTCTTCCTCAGCAATGCCGTCAGTTTGTGCCAACTTAACACGATTCGCGGAATTTCAGCTTAGCCCTGACTAAGCACTGTATGCCAGATAGATAGCCCTCCTCCAGATTTACACTGGGAAAATGCACAGCGCTGCCAGCCTACCCAAGGTGATACACCAGGTCCCCACAGAAAACGAGGACACCTGTATTTTGCCATTACCTCCCCAGGATCTCAGTGGCGCGGCCTTTAGTCTCCGCATCGCAGTGTGACTCCCCCGCACAGGGCACCGCTGTGTAGAAATCCTGCGCTAGCCCAGACGAGCTGGGAGAGCTGCCCGGCACAGCCTGCGGGCCTCGCTTACAGCCCCAAAGCTGGAGTCAAGCTGCATTAGCTAAAAAGGGGACAGCAATGCACAGCAGCCCAGCCAGAACGGAGGGCAGTCTGCGTTCCCTCTCCTGGCAAGTCTCTTGACAGCAAGCGAGAAGACAACTCCTGCTGGGAGGAAAAAAAAAAGAAAAGAAAGAGTTTGTAAAGTACTGTTTCTGATCCTTTTTCTTCCAGTCTAACAAATAAAAACATATTACTGGCTCAAGTTCTAGAAATGTGACATGAACACTATGTTTTTACGAAAAAACAGAAAGGAAATTATGAGCAACTTTCCAAAAGAAGCAAGAGCAACAGCGAAAATCTTGACTAGTTAAAGCCTTGATAATTACACCCAGGCAATCTTATTCTGTGCCTTTGGATAGGTCCATCTCCCCTTCCTCTCTCCCATCTTAAATGTTCCTCTTGGACCTCGTGGATAAGTCTATAAACTGAAAGGTTTGGCATATATAGTTGCATACTTGAAACTCTGATCCATGCTCTCCCTAAAAATGTTGCTTTCTTCACCTCTTTCAGATTTCATTAACTGTAGAGTGGATGATTAAGCCCAGAGGATACTGCATTCATAGTAGCAAATACGGTTTCTGCATATTTTTTAGAATGAAGACTATTTACATCATATTCCCACAGGAAATTAGGTAAGGAATAAACATTAAAGTAATGATGCAGTCTGTGTCATCCCTCTAATAAATACTGAATATGCTGGTTGATTTCAAACAAACAAATTTAAGAAAAGAAGTCTCAGGTAAACTGAGTTCCTTCAAGTTGCATGAAAATAGGCAACTGGCTACCTAGAGGAAGATGATCCTGCAAGTGTTCCAGCCAAGAGGAAGGCTGCAAGATAAAGTTAAACACCAGAAAATCTGTAAGAGGGAGGTCACTTTTAAATAGCCCAACTATGAGGAAATCCTCAGGGACACTGATCTGTAGGCCAGGCTTCATTCCTTCAGCTGCTCGTGAAATGATGCAGTGTTATGCTCCAAGTTTTCTCAACTTCCATCCAGTTATGGAACAGTTTGTCAGAGACTTCAGATAGACTGTATGCTTGTCCAAGCTAGAAACAGTGAAAAGCATCTCCAAGTAGTAATGTAAAAGTAACACTCCTGCATCTGAAAAATCCTAGGGATCCCCAAAAGTTATGATGCTGATGAAGGCATGTTGTACTGACAGAAGTCCCTGTCTACACACACATTAGCTGGAAACCTACAACTCTTGACACACAGCAACAGCTCCAGAAAAGTTTTCTTTATTGCTATAACCTGTCAGCTTTGCCACTGTTACGCACGGCACTCACCAAAAGCAACCTCAGGCACAGAAAGACAAAGACCTTCAGATTTTTTTTTTTCCCCTTGCTTCTGGTACCTTTAAAAAGCCCACACTGTGAGCAACTACTAACTCCTGTTTTACATCTTCTGTCCTGAACAGCGGCAGGCTCAGTAACATCCCATCAAGAACAGTTAAAGCATTTAGAGAAATGAACTGCTACAAGCAAGAGACTGTCCTTTAATTATGTGGTATTTAGTGCTCTATTAGAAGATGATGATGTTGACCTCTAGTGACTAGTCCGGGGATCCCTGGTGGCATGATCACAGTGAAACGTTTCTGTGAACAGCTAGCCAAAAATTTCCCTGAAACTGGCACATGAGAACAGTTGCCCTCGTCACGGAGGTAAGTAATTACACATCCTTTTCATGGAACAGAAGCCCCAAGCTGAAACAAAGACCCCAGAAATGCTGCTATTACAGCCTAAATTATGCATGCAGAGAGATTTAAATAGAGGACAATTGCACATGGATGCCTTGAGCTGTACAGTGGCTGCAACCTCAGGAAAGAAAATGCACCCAGACTGAGTAAAAGAACTGGAGGAGGCATCGTGGAGAAAAACAGAGGGTGAGGAGTCAGGAAAGGACCTGATCTGGAAGCAATAAATTAAATCCATTTCTCAAAACACAGAAATTAAGTAAGAGGAGAGAATTGTGATTCATTGTAAATAAGCAAAACAGCAGAGGAACACCCCAACCCACTGTCTAGTTCTTAGCTGACATAACCCATTAGACACATTTTGCCAGATTATTAGTAATGGAAAATATTGTTAGACATTTAAGCATTGGCCATCAGCAAATTATACATTTGATTTTTGAATCTCATCCATTCTACATAATGAAACTATTTCCTTGATTATGTTTGAAAATCACGTAGAGCTCCTCAATATCTGAGGGTCAGCTGGAAAGCAAGGGGGTTTATTTTCTGCCAAATTACTCTATCTCTTAACGCAACAGTTACGTTGCGCATTCATAGAATAAAACTAGAAGACAACACATGATGCCTTACAAGGTTACAGAGATCTTATCCTTACAGATTCACCTTATATCTTATAGATTCAAAATAACAAGTGTTTCATTTTCCTGCTTATTCAAAATAAATGAAAAACACACCACCCCTCTTTCCAGCAGAGCCACTCGGGGCATATGAAGTAACAAATATTCATGAAAAGATTAAAGAACAAAAGTGACTCAAGGACTGGGAAGCAGAGTAGGTTCTGAACTAGCGACAGAGCCCAAGTGATGCAGTGACTATACTGCCCCATGCAGACAGAGACACCAGTAAAAGGGAGATGAGGTTGAGCAGCTCATGCTGCCAGGTAACTTATTATGACCTGGATTTGAAGTGGGGAGAAAATGAAGATAATTTCTAGTCTCTCCAGAACTAAGTAATGGTAGCTGTTTTCAATAGAAGAGAACTTTTCCCATTTTTTGAGAACTTTTGCCATTTAATACAACATTTCTAATAGAGCTTAACATCCATCTTAATATCACTGCTTATTTCTCAGCTTGGACTGATTAGCATCAAAACTGTTCAAAGACACCCTGGCAGCAAAAAAGTAAATTGAAAATACACATTTTGCCACTCAAATACATAAATCAAAATAATCAAAATCAAAATTCACTTAGGCTTTTTTCTATTTGGGTAGTGCATTTGCTTTGCACGCAGTGGCTAACTCGCAGTGTGATGAACTGGTACTGCTGTCCACCATAAGAGTTCCATTCCTGGTTTCTAGGGGTTTGCTCCATACTCCAATGCCTGGAAATTGAGGGTGTGCTTACAGTCAAACCTCAGAGAGCTTAAATTGTGATTTGTATTTAATACATGAAAATATTTTTTAAACCGTCTTTTCAAAGAAATTGTCCATACCTGAAATCATGTTACAGTACCAATTTAGTCATGCAATAGCGCCGGCAGGGGGAGATGAAGAGTAAAATATGCCTAAAGCTGTGTAAAGCGTGGGTAGGAGAGAAATTTTACAGTAGAAATACAGTAAAAATACACAGGGGTCTTGGATCATTTAAAAGCAGAAATAAACTGGCATTTAAATAGATTTTAAAAAATAAAACAAATGAAAAACAAAACACTAAGAAGCAATAGCACAAGGTAAATATTCTCTACAAATGCTTGGTTTGGTTTTCTGGATATAGCTGAACGCCCACCTGGTAAGTATGTTTCTGAACACTTACCTTGTAGCTTAATTTTGAATCTTTAATAATCATACACACATACCTTATATGTTTTTGTATCTGTTTGCAAATGACTGCAATCATTTTGTTAGCGTTCTTCAGCGTATATTCTCTCTCTCAACTGGAGATGTCCTCAGGACATGTATAATTTTGGGAGGGAAAGGCAAAGACATTACTTGGCATATCCAAACGTGTCAGCTCCCTAGCTGCACAGGATGCATTTCCCATGCTTCACTGGCAATCTGATTCAATATCAGCACATACAGCTTACACTAGAAAAGCTCCCTGATTTTTTTTTTTTTTATATTGCTTTGGCTGAGAAAGAATTAAGGTAAAGGCTACTCCCTCCCCACTGACCTATGGACTCACAGAACTGTCAAAGAAGCCACTGGCTGAACCCTACGAAGATGGCAAAAATAGAGCTGTTAGCTAAATGAATGCTAAGGATGCAAACAGAAATGCTGGTATTTGGGGGGACTAACACCTACAACCAAAGCCTTCCCCTCCAATTAGTATTTTTTTTTCAATACTCTGCCAGCTCAGTTCAATCTATAGCACAAACTGCCTCTAGAGAATTACTGAGTTTGCCTCCCCATCTGTGTATTTCTTACTCCATGTTCTACACTTGGATATGGCCACTATTTAGGTCACATTTCTATCTACAAATGATCATCACTCACATAAACTGGCACAGCCACTGGAATAATCATCCCCATTGTGCCCCTCCCAGCTCATTCTCTCATGCCATCACAAGCACAAATTCTCCTACGTACCAGGCTGTAATTTTATCAACAGCTGGACTCTAAGGGAAAGGCAGCAACCACAGTGATTTTGCATCTCCCTGCCCTCAGTACAGAAACCAAAGGAATGTAGGAAATGTTTACCTAGACACAAGAGAGAGAACTTTCACTGTCATCTAGAAGCTGCAGGGGACTCCTTTGCCCTATGCAATTATTAGTATCATAAACTCACTTAAAAGTAGGTCCTTAATGAGACAATGCAGAGTTGAAATCAACTGTATAGGCCTCCCTTAAAGAGAGAAAATTCCAAAAAATGCAAGAGGGGTGTGCAACTTAAAGGAGCTCAAAGCCTTATTAACCATACCAGACTTCTGCAACATGGCTTTGTTGTTTTGCTTTTAAAAATATAGCAATTTTTTTCAGGGAAGAAAAATCCCCAAACTTCAACTTGTCCTCTGTTCCACTTCGGTTTTCTAGAGTCTGCAAGGTCCTGGAGCAATAGTACAAGGGAAGCAAATGACTGAGATCTGAACTGATTAAGCTTGAAGTCTTAAAAGACAGCTTGTCATGCACTATTTGCTACTTCACCGCCGACTCAAGAACATTCAGCTCGCGTGCATATTCCCCTTTCCCATCTGCCCACTGCTTCAGCTTCTCACCGACAGTTGAGCATTTCCAGCACAAACATCTTTGATATATTAAGAACTAAGCGCAGGGCAGCATAAAACACGCAGAGCTTTTCATCAAAGTATCAGAAGTACTACTCTATCGACTATTAATCTTTATTTGTGAGCTTAACTTATTAAAAGTCTCCATTTTAACATAATAAATAATGTAACTATGTATAGTAGCCTACTGCAACTAGAAACTTTATGTAGAATTTTAGATTCCTTTGCTATAGAATATGAGGCTTTGTTTATACTCTCAATGGATCTGTGTAAATCTACAGCAATGAAAACCAATCCCTCTTTATAAGCTGCTAGTGTTACTAAATCCAGAAAAACAGACAGCTATAGCTAAAAGCAAGACTCAGAAAATTTAAAATTTTGTGCCTAAAGTTTATCAGAGTTTTCTCTGAACCAATGCAGGAAAGAATATGTTATCAGTTAAGACCGTTCAGTGGATTTCTTTCTCAAGCTAGCAAAACCACACACACTTGGCATAAAAACAGATTTTAATCAAATAAGATTCATATGTCCTTGCCTTTGACATTGTTGCTTGTTTCTAGTCATTTTTTAAAACAGAAAACCATTATCTATTTCCTTTTCATGCATATGTTATAATTTATAACCACAGAACAGAAAGAAAACAAATCATTGTTTTACAAGCTCCTTTTATCAAGACATCTTCAAGAATAAAAAGGGTTATTTGGAATGGTATGAATATCCTGAACTCCCACTGGCTTTGGGTGGGAGTCAGGCACATTCACTAAGCAGTTACTCAAAAACTCAGCACCTTACAGAATCAGTCCCTGCACAGCCCTCAAGTTACTTCATGAGTTTTCTATAACGAGACAGACTGCTTTAAAGAAAAACTTGCAGTATCTCTCATCATCCAAGTTAAGGAACTGATTCAGGAGTGAGAACGGCTTGGTCTACAACAGCTGGTTGTACCTAGCTCCTGCCCTAGCTTCTCTCCCCTCTTCAGTTTTCCATCTCCACCACAGGATTGGCTCATGTTGCTTTGACATAACCACTTAACTTCTGTCTACCTCGCAAAAAGCAATGCCAGCTTTGGGTTACCTTAATAACCCAGACCAAAATGCAACAGTTCAGCAGCCACTGCTGGAGAACCTGTATCATCCCTTAGTAGCAGAAAACCCTCAAAAGAGCACAGAAACTGCTATCGCTGCTCCACAATCAGAACACTAATCTAGATAAAACACAAGCAAACTGAGGAAAACTGACAGTGTTAGGGATTAATGAGCCCACATAGTCACCAATTATCATATCACAGGTTACACATCTTGAAAGTCTGATTAGTTTCCCTCCTACAGCTACATTTTTAGGCAACCATTGCAGCTAAGGTAACTGAGCATATCTCTTATCCAGTAAGATCAGTTCAAGACATGCTATTTATGAACTCTTGAAGATTTTTTTTAATGTTTCTTTTCTTACACTTTCCACTTCATTAATATCTCATTTTAGATAAACATGTTTAGCATATTACTGCGTCCTAGACCCGTTTAATACCAGGTCTGGATTCAATACCTATATATGTAGCTATATATATATTATAGCCCATGTAAAGAAGTTGTGACCATTTGGTTATAATAACGTACAATAAAAAAAAAAGAAGAAGAGGCAGCCAAAGGTAATTACTTTGCAAGCAAAGGCAAAGTTGCACCCTAAGCAATCATTGTAAGGGGAGGTACTGATCTTTGTCCCATTCTCCTGTTGACTTTGGTTCTTGTCAGACTGTACCAAACTGATTCAGCTTGTTAAACCAGCAGAAAACTAGTACAAGTAGTGTTTTGCAAGGCTTTTGCATCGGATCAGTTCAGCATAAGGTCTTGCAAAAGCCAAAACAATGGTGTAGTCAGACCACAGGGCCAGAAGATTGGGACTTCCCCTATGCTGATGCAGAGGGTTTAAGCACCTTTAGCTATAATGGGCAACTTCACTCAAAAAACCACCCCAAACTGTTTCATGCACAATTTTATGCAGCTTTGCTACTAAGCAAGGTGGATTTAAAGTGACCAGTCAATTCACTATTTACTTGCAGGTTAGCTATGTTTTCACTGAAGCGTAGTGAGCTGCAGTCCTCCTTTTTTCCCTTACCATCCATGTACTAAACCTTAACCCTGACTTAAAGAGATTTTCCAAGTTGCATTGCCAGGGAGATTGCAGAGACTGGTATTTCTATGTACCTCTGTTACAGTTTGCATCCTTGCACCCTTTTGAAATACTAATCGTGTTAGTTCTTTGCAATGTATTTTAACAAGGGTATTGGTTCTGCAATACATAGATATGCAAGTATGAGGGAGGGGAAAGAAAAAGGTTTTATTCAGAGTTTTATGGGTAAGTTCTATAAATAGTAGCAGTAGACTTATAAATAGGATTTTTATAAAAGAAAAAAGGCAATAGGAAGTAATAAATATACCTATTTAACAGCATGCCCACAAGCACTATAGACTAATACCTCACTGTGCTAATCACCATACTGTCATAACTACCTACTAGCAAGTAATACTTCCCAATAGGTCCCAACAGCCTCACTGGGCTAAGTAGTAATAATGATCTCTCAGACATCTCCCCTGTTACTTTGAGCACTTATTCCTTTCCTCTCCCTCTGCAGGCAGACCAATTTTCATCCTCCCTTCTGCACCTCTCCAAGTGTTAAACGCATATGGCTGCATATCCAAACCACCGGAAAGTCTTTTAGCCAGCTCCTGCCAAGCACAGACCACGCTTATACAAAATAATAAAAACGGATTATAAGATACTAGAAGCTGGAGGAAGAGAAGGCAGATATCACATAAATGGAGGAACACAAGGAAGCAACAAGACAACGATGTAATGGTTCATTTACTAAACACACTAGACTGGGTTAATGCCTAAACCCTTTCAGATGCCAGTCCAGCCCCAGAGTGGGTTGCTACTGCCCCCTCTGCCACCTGCGTGTCCTGGCACTGGAAGACTGGGGTAAACTCTTCATGTAACGCCAGGATGGCGACTTCTCCAGACACGGGAACGCTGGAGACATTGCTGTATCCTACAAGCATATAGCACTGTCATATCACTGCTTGCTTCTTCCTATCAATTAACTACAATTCCTCCTCTGTTGGACAGCTGCTATTCCCTATCAACTCCATCACAACAGCAAGTAAACTGCACAGTCTCTGCATTCTCTCCGGGAAACACTTGCACATTTGAGGGACTCGCCCACCCAGCAAAGCCAAATAAAGCATAAGAGCTTGATCAATTCCTGACCTCCACAAATACCCAGAGTTCTGTAAAATCCTCGATATAACCAATCCATAGGATGACATGCACCACCTCCTGCTTTCAGGATTTGCAGCCATGTATTTGCTAGAAGAATTCTTCAGTTGCTCCTTTATTGTTCCCTATAATCCCAGCATTTATTGGGGTGGAAAGGAAAGAGGGAAAGAGTCAGTTATTAGAAGCAATTACTGAACTTCAGGTCACATTCTTGAAGACAGAAACTCTGTAGATCAAGGAAGTTTGTTAGCATGACGCAAATCTACTGGTTAAAAAAAAAGAAATCATTAGAAATACAATGATTTACCATGAAAACAAATACATGGGTCTGTAGGTGCATGGAGCAACAGCTTTAAGACAAATCATCTGCTTTATTTTACTAACACTGACCACCTCAAAACAGGTAAACTGGAAGTCATTTTTTATTAGTTATTTTATTTCATCTCCAAGAAGACAGGGCCAGTTCTGTAACACTTGCTGGAAAGGTCCTTATTTGGAAAGATAAGAAGCTAGGACTTGAATATGTAACATTACTTGCATGTTTGGTTTTTTCCCCCTTTATCTTCAAAACACACAGCCAAACCCAGGTTCCATAAAAAGTCATCAGGTATCATCTTGCATTCCAAGAGAAATGAGATCTTTGAGCTAACACAGTGCACAACACTTGAAACGTGTTCACCATTTACTACAAGCAGCATTATTTTTGGCAGTTTAGGCACATGAGAGCTGTCTGTGCCAAGCTGGGAAGAGAATCATTGCCTTCTCACTTCTCCCAGTACAATTCCAGGCTGCATTCAATATTTACCCAGCTCACAAAAATTCAAGTAGGAGACTTAGAAAAGCTTCTGTAACAATGATTAACATGGAAGCTTAGTCTAATCAACACGGGAGCTTCTCTCCTAGTCCAAACATGAGAACTGCTTTGATGCGGAGCATAGTGTTCATTCCCCACTGCTGTTCATTATCTTCACGCTTCCCTGTGGAAGATACACCAGCTAGCATATAGGTACAGATAACTCGAAGCAGACTTCTGAGCTTTGCATTAAATGCAACATCTCATATGGAAAATAAAGAACAGTTCATAGAATTGTAATGCAAAAAAATTTAATTTTTCAAAGAAATGTTCACGATACGGAAGATCACAATACAAAGTTCTTAAAACACAATACAACACTGAAACAAGCTGAAAAGCCTGTTTTGATTGGAAGTGATTAATACAATGAATAGATGCCAACAACACATTGTACAAAGCTTATGACAGTAGACTCATACACTGATTCCCTGAAAATCCCCTCATTTTGAAGAAATATTGAATATTAAGGTCACGGCTGAAATGAATTCAAGAAATTCAGAGTTGTATTTGTCTCCACCCTCAATTCTAAGCACTAGGATTGGGTTTCACAGTACAAAATAGATAAAGGCACACTGTGGCTTGAAAGCAAGGCTAGAGATTCTAGCCTTTAAACTTTCTGGCTTTTGTCTGGGTGTTTTACAAACACTCAAATATGCAGTGAAATATCCAGCCCTCTTGAGGGGATGCAGAGTGAAAAAATATTGAAGTCTGGGGAAAAAAAAAAAGTAACCCATTTAACCTATAAAACAGTATTTATATTCTTATGCTTTTCTTAGTGTTTCCTCAACTCATTTGAGGTTACACGTTTTAGAAATGAAGTACCTTTCTCCAAGTTATTTCTGTTATTTCACTCTGAAAGAACTAGCCTAAAAAAGCACATTTAAGATCATTGTCTGCCTCCATCAGTTTTGTTGATTACGGAAAAGGACAGATACACTGCTAAGAAGCTGAAGTTGTTGGCCAAGCCAATTACTTGCTTATTTAACTTTTTCAATACAGCTTTCCAATTTAGAAAAAAGCTTTAAAGAAAATATTTGCTTAATCTTTCAAAAAATTACTAGACTACAAGTCTTGCATGTCAGATTCTGGCATGAAGTGTTCTTCAATGTTAAGTTACGAAGTCCTGACACAGACCTAGTGCAATTATTAACAAAATTCTTGCCACGGGGTGCAAATCAATGTACTCTGGTTTAATCACATCTACCACAACTAGCTCTATTTGTGAACCATGTCAATTCCTACAGAACTATTACACAACTCAAAATTAGTTGGAAGTAGGGTTTGGAAGAACTACAGAAAGACTCTATGAAAGACTGTTCCAGCAGCACTGGTCTGCACATAAACACAACTAATCAGTTTACACTAAACATTTCTAGAACTATGTAAAAAGTAATTGTTATACCACGTTTTCGTTCCCTGAGAAGAAAAGTGCTCTAACTACAGAGGTATTTGTAATGCCATCAGTACAGTGAATAAAGATGCACCTCTTGCCCTGCTACTGCAGACATCACCTACTTCCATCTTGATCAGACTTGGTTTGAGTATTTTCATTCAAAACAAACCTTACTCTCCACAAAAGCAGCCCTCGAATGGGAGCAAGAGATGACTAGTCAAGTACTAAAACTGGTTTATCTGTGATGATTTGTTATTACACATTGGAATGTATAGTTAGCACACTTGATGAACAAGAAATCATAAATAGAGCATAGTTTACCTTTATCTCTTTAACCCATAATTGAGATTGGGTTTGAAAACTTTAACATAATACAAAAAGTTTTCAAATGTGTTTTTGGAAAGCATGCTTTTTTACCCCCCAGCAGTACAACTTAGGTTTTTAGTGAACATGATAATCACCATGAGAGTTAAGACTTCAAATACAATAAAACAGCGCACAGCAGAAGAATGAAGTCAGGAACCATTTTATTTCCATCCAGTTTTGCAAGTATTAAGGATGGCGTAAGGGCTCATTCCATCACTATAATTTAAGAAATTATTACATCCCTAGAAGAGGCAAAGCTTATAATGCTTCCTGGTTCTCCCCCCTCCACATGCTTATAAGCTGTGTGATTATTTGGTTTGTTTTAACTGTGTCTTTCTGTCCCTATCTAATATAAACCTCCTTCATCTTCTCCCCAGCCACCAAAATACAGTAACTGGGTGTGAAGAAGCACTGAGGCAGTCGGTAATGAGAAGTTATAAAAATGTTAAACAGCAACATACACTACACTAACACCTGGGATACTCACAACACACAGAAGACAACTTTGCAACTATATCATGTTCCATTGGCCATCATTATCTGTGAAGATCAGTACTGTAAGATTTGTTGTTTAGTACATGCACACAACAGTTATTCCAGATTCTTCTGATTCCTCATAATTTCAACATAGCAATTCATTTATTTACTGTTTTTAAGACAAAATACTGAAACTGATTTCAGGTATTCTTGTCCAAATGGTTTTAATAGCGAGATTCAAATGGCATCTTCCACAATTATAGAATTAATATTCAGTACTTCTCAAAAGCTTTAAAAATTAAGGTATGTTGAAAAATTACTTTCAGTATACCCCATGCAATTGAACTGCTCAAATAGAATACGTTAAATTAAGAGTTTAAACTAAGTTAGTGAAGAGCTCATATTTAGAAACTAATTCCAGACAGTTCTTAGATCCCATATGGCAGGAGATGAAACTGTTTAAAAGTTATCACTATAAACAGAAAAAATTCCCATAGGAAAAAAGTATATACACTCTCACTATAGCAAGGCAATCAACTTTTCCATTTCAATACTATCATAAACATTTAACTGAATTATTTCAACCAGTAGAACCAAACCAGCAATTCACATTTCAGATTTTGCAAGCAAACCTGTTAAGGGCTGATTTTTTGTTCAAATCTAAATACATTTTTATTTTCCAATACAATCCAGTTCAACCCATTTAAGTTTAAGACTGATTTGTAAAATGTTCTCCCCCCCTCACTTCTCTACATCTATACAGATCTTTAGAGAGATATTGAGCAAAAAGTTATAAAATACAATGACACAGACTTTCATTTTAAACTTAGCACTTATCTGAGCATGTCTGCAACCGCTCTCTTACGCGAAGTGGAAGTGTTTTTAACAATCTTTCTTCTACAATTAGACTATTCCGCTTTAAGAACTGACATTCTTCCAGTTCAGCAGGAAGTGATTCAAGATAGTTTCCAATGAGCTCTAATTGAACAAGATTCAGCAGCTGACCCACACAAGGGGACAAATTCATTAGACTGTTATTTCCCAGAAGAAGAAACTGCAGCTTTTTGCATTGAAATAATCCATCGGGCAGCATTTCAATCTAGAAATAGGAAAGAAAAGAACAAAAATTATGTACATTAAAACTTCTTAGGCTACATGCAGCTGCATGTTTTGACATTTCCCAATTTTAGAATTAAAAAACCCTCTTAATTTATGGAAGGGTAAGGAACAGGAAAATTGTAATGCTTCTATCACTACATAAAAAAGTGCTTGAGAACACTACAATGGTTTTATATACTTGCTCTGTTGTGAAGATGCTTAGCTTCTGGCAGAAGTCAAGCATGGCGGGGGGAGCATATACATGCACGCATGCACAGAAGTGCGTACAAATGTGTGCAGGTGGCAGGAGAGATAAACAGGCTACTGTCTCCCATGAATCACATAACGAAGAACACACGCAGATTCCATGAAGAGACACTAGCAGCTCCTGTGTTGTGAAACTCGCACAAGCAGTTGTCTGTGCAGAACAGTAGTAACTTAGCCCTGGTCCACACGCCTGACATATACCACCTACACCCAGCCTCACTGGTGAAAACAATTATAAACCTCAAAAGAAATCTTAACTCACAAGCCTGGACCCCACACTAACAAGCCAGACAGTTTAGCACCGCTAATGAGGTTACCAGCTATAATGATTTCCCTCTTCACAATCAGACAGCTGAGCCGCTCATCAACTAGCTGTTGATTTGCTACAGCTTTCAGTTTGACATTTTAAGGTAAAAATTTAACACTGTTGACTTCCATTAAAATACGACATAGGATAGACACCTGCAGGAAAAGGAAAGCTACATTACTGCAGCCATCCTAACCTATACTATCTCTGGATCAGAGCCCTTAAGCTGCTACAGACCAGGATAGTACTTAGTATTACGCAAGCTTTGATGACACCAAAGTTTTAGTAATTAAGCAAGCACCACCCCTTTTTCAGCTTTACTGGCTTTACTTTAATCATGACCACCACAAAAGCATTTTGAACCAGAGGCTGTTCCAGAAAAAATGGTAGGTTAGGTCAATTTTTGATTTTTTTTTTTTTTAAACTAGTATTTCCAAGTTCTACTTACATGGTTCTTTGTCAAAGCCAAGTACTGCAGATTGGTCAGATAACCGATTTCTTCAGGGATGGAGGTTAGCTTATTATAGCTGAGATCCAAATATTGTAATTTTTTACAAAGAAATAGCTGCAATGGAACATTTTTAATATTATTATAGTTTAGATACAATTGTTCCAGGTTGGATAATGCACCAATCTGCACTGGGACATATGAAATACTGTTGTGCCACAATTTTAAGCAAGAAAGGTTCTTTAGATGTTGAAAACTAATTATTTCTTCCACTGTTCTGAGATTATTTTCTTTTAAGTCGATTTCATGCAAATTGTTTAGGGTAAAAATGGAGTGGGGAATGCGCTCTAAATCACAGCAGATTAATTCCAAGGTTCTCAGGTTTACCAGCTTCTTCAGGTTATTTAGCACTATCAGTTTATTTCCCTCATTGTTGATAGACAAGTGTTGCAAAGAAGGCAGGAGATCTGTAACCACTTGAGGTATAC
Source organism: Chionis minor (assembly GCA_013398295.1). Lineage (NCBI taxonomy): Eukaryota > Metazoa > Chordata > Aves > Charadriiformes > Chionidae > Chionis > Chionis minor. The sequence continues at coordinate 451,632 of VZSF01008709.1, forward strand.
GGGAAAGGTTGTTTTTTAAGTGAATTGACCTCAGATTTTTTAGCCCCTGAAAGCTTTCGTTGTATATGGAGTTGTGATGATCTAGCATGAAATATCCTGTTAAGCACAATTCTTGAAGGTTTTTTAGGTGAAAGACCCAAAATGGAATTCTTCCCATCTCACTAGATTTCAGGCGCAATGTTTTCAGATTCTCTTCTAAAAAGCTGACTGCTGGATAATCCATAGTTAGTGATGAATGATAAACATTGAGTTCTTTGAGATTGACTAGCTGGGTCACAGCTGAAGGAAGTTTGGCTTCAGGGATAAGTTCCAGGCCTAGGACTTCTATTTCTGTCAGTTCAAAGACAGTGTCTGGAAGACCATTTAACATGAAAAGGTGAAGTTCAATCTTGTCCTGGGAATTTCTTACTAGTTTATTTTTCAGTTTTTCCACTGACCATTCATTGTTAAGATTTATCTGTTTCAGTTTGTTTTCACTCAAATCAGACAGGAATATCGAGAATCGTTGGGAATATAGAGGATCATACTGATCTGCCAAGTGCAGAATAAATGCAAAGTCATTCTTTACGTCAGGTATATCACTGTAATTACTTTTCTCTCTCAACTTCTCAAAAGAATATTGCTTAAGTGAACTTCTTAACATCCACCACAAACTATAAGTACAAGTTAAGCCATAGAAGATCACCAAGACAACATAAAATGAAGCCAAAACTTTAAAAATTTCCGCTAGCGAATAAACACACTGGTACCTTTTGTAGCCTGTAAAGGCTTGAACGTTAACTACACAATCAATTTCAAGTGTAATAAATGATAAATAGTAGGGGACATAAATTATTATTATTACAAATACAATGACTTTCACTATAATCTGTTTCATGTACACTGTATATACGACATCCTTCTCTTCCACATGTACTCTGAATTTCTTCACTTTTTCAAAGATAGCTTTAGCTTGTTCCCCCTCTTTTTTGTCAAGAACACTTGAATTTTCTCTTCCGCTTGTTTCCAAGCCAGGTTGCGAATACGGCAGTGACTGTCTGCTGGCCCCTATATCTACTGAACTCCCAGGTGATGAAATCACTGCTTTTGATTTGGCTATTGGCAACTTCCTCACAGACTGTTCAGCAACTGTTTCTGAGAGGGCACGCGTTGTCCATGGAGAATCAAAACACTTCTGAAGAATGGCTACGAAGTGCTCAAGCCTGGAACTCGTACTAGGATAGTAAAGCCAGAAGTTACTGCAAGCTGCAAAAATAAAGGTATGCAGAAGCACTAGGTATGGAAAAAATTTGGCAAACCAGTGAAGCTGTCTCTCATAACATACTGCATCAATATAGGAATACTGCTGCCGATGGAGATCATTCTGGATTTTAAGCGGGATGATTATCTGTGCTGTAGAACTAGCCGACATGTTAAGGTTGGCTTTAACTAAATCCCAAGGCACGGCACAATGATTGTCAAATTCTAGCTTGCAAGGAAGACAACACAATACTCTGGTTTGAGTAAGCTGGAGAGCCCCAGCCAGCACAGCAACTAGCAGCATTATCATGGTGAGGTAATACCAGAAGACATCCCACCATGGTTTTAGGATGTGGTACGATGACTGGGCATCTGCTAACAATTTGAGTTCTGTTAGTGTGATCATGACTTTCACCTGTGAGAGAACAGCAGCTGGTAGAGGAAAAAAGAAAAGACATCCTTAGAGAACAGTTAAAAACAATTTATCTCACCATTAAACACTTGAAGCTTATTACTCTTTTCACAGTTTTACATGTGTAACATTTGGCCTAGCATCCAGAGCATGGAAAAAGGATCCAAGAACTCCCTCCTGGTACCTAACCCTAAGCATTATCCTACTTATTTTAAGTAAAGTTACTTGGAATGCAAAAATTTAAGTGAGGGGTGAAACTACCATCAGAAATTAGGAGAAAGTATATTTTGACCAAACACTTGGGTACTGTTCAACTGGAAGCAACAAGCAGGTAAAAGTTAAAGAAGTGTCTGATATATTACTAGCAGTCCTTCACCACTGTCCTCAACTTACATAGCAAAAGTGATTTCTCATTTGTGAAGAATTCAAAAAAATCAGAGCCATATATTAACACGATGGCTTCTGTATTTTAGAATTGTCTACTAGATTAAATCATTCTACCCAATTAAAGATAAAGAATACACAAGAATTCTCAAAACAGCAGTTTTGTATTACATATTCCTATATATAATTCCCTATCTTCTCCCATCAAGAGAATTAAGCATACTGACAGAATGAAACTTGTTATTGTCCAATATTGTTATATATATAAAAATGACACACGTGACCCCCGGCAGCATAGGTTTGATTCATACTTACTTTACTAATTAAAGAGAATAAAATTCACAGCACTGCTCAGTCAGGAGGTCTACACCTTTTAAAATTCCTTGGACATGCCATTTTAACATTTGTCTTCATTCTGGATAGAGAAAAAGTTGAATATACTTTATTTTTAATGGCTTTACCCAAATAAAAAGCAAACATTTCAGCTTTCATTAGAACCACTGCCTTACTGTGGACATCAGGATCCATCAATCTCCACATTGCTACAACTACATGAAATGGAACAGAACATACTCAGACACGATCATATACAACATGAAGTCAAAGTTTTGCACAGTTGCATAATTCAGTCATAATTCTGATATACTAAGGTTTAGCAGAAAGGCAAGTTTCTCAAAAACAGAAGCCCATGTTTTGCATCCTGGAAAAAATGAAAACCAATAAACTATCTAGTGTCAATGGCAATACTACAGGCACTACCAGCTTTGGAGAAAACTTACTGTAAAGTTTGTTAAAGCAATACAGATACAAAGCAATGGGGACATTCTGTATTTTTCTTACTAACAGACTCATTTAGGTTGGAAAGACCTTTAAGATCAAGTCCAACTGTTAACCTAGCACTGCCAAGTCCACCACTAAACCATGTCCCTCAGCACTACATCTACCTGTCTTAAATCCCTCCAGGGATGGGGACTCAACCACTTCCCTGGGCAGTCTGTCCCAATGCTTGACAACCCTTTTGGTAAAGAAATTTTTCCTAATATCAATCCTAAACCTCCCCTGGTACAATGTGGGGCCATTTCCTCATGTCCTATCACTTGTTACTGGGAGAAGAGACCAACCCCCACCTCTAAAGCCTCCTTTTAGGTAGTTGTAGAGAGCAACAAGGTCTCCCCTCAGCCTCCTTTTCTCCAGGCTAAAATAATCCCAACTCCCTCAGTGGCTCCTTATGGGACTCATGCTCTAGACCCTTCACCAGCTTCATTGCTCTTCTCTGGACACGCTCCAGCACCTCAATGTCTTTCTTGTAGTGAGGGGACCAAAACTGACCACAGTATTTGAGGTGGGGCCTCACCAGTGCTAAGTACAGGGGGACGATCACTTCCCTAGTCCTGCTGGCCACACTAATTCTAATACAAGACAGGATGCTAGTGGCCTTCTTGGCCACCTGGGCCCACTGCCAGCTCATACGCATACTCTACTGGTATTGGAAATTTTGATTCCAAGCAGAGCTGGCAAGCTGTTATAAGATGATAAAGAACAGCTGAACTAAGGCAGAAGCTTATTCTTATATAAGATTCGTATTTGAAGGGAGAATGACTGAAAATAAGTTAACCCTTCTTGCATTGACAAGGCTACTTTTAATAAAATATAGGAACTTACCAGGCCCACTCACGGGAAAGCAGCTGTAGGAGGACAGGATGATTACAATACACTCCTGAAGAGAAAATAAATTGTCCATCAGATGAAGTATTTGAACTACAGTAACTGTATTAGAACAACAGCTCATTACTCTTTCCACAGCAGTGTTTTAAAGGTCCAGCACTCAACAAGCAAAACATCTAACTAGATCTACAAGACCTAGTTAAAATAATTTAAGATGCCACTGCCATCAAATTATTTACTTGCTCACCACCTGAAAGTTGCTTTTCCTAAAGTAGAGATAAAGTAATGGCCCTTATTATTGTCCCCTTTCTAAGGGCTAAAAGCCATTTAAGCTCAACAGGTTTTGCATTTATGTAAAGTTACTAGTCCTGCAGCTGAGATGCTCTAACCATAGCTAAGAAATAGCAATTTCCTTAATCACTCCAGCTCAACTTGCACAAAACACATCCGTAAATACCTTTCAAATGACTTCTTTAGGAATAATTCTTTGAGGTTTGAATATAAATTCTTAGGAGTAAAAGCACAAAAAGGTAAGCCAATCCAAGCTAAGGCTTTCATTCTGCAAAGAGTATCTGAATCTTGTCTCAGCTCAAGCCAAACATGCTTGATTTAAACATAGACAGAAAAATCAAAAGGGTTTTTTTTATTATTTCCAACCTAGAATTAAAACTAGTCAATTCTCCTTACTTGAACTTTTTTTACAAAAATGAAAGACTTGAGACCCCTGTTAGTGTTTTAAAGAGCATACTAAGAGATAAATATATTGAATGATTCAACAAAGAGCAAAAGATATAAATAATGTATTTCTAACAAAGAAACATTTGAAAAGTCAAAATCATCACTGAACTGGTTGAGAGTTTAAAATAGTATGAAGAATTTAATTAGCATGAGGATGGGAACAATTCTTTTCCTAACAAACATCTAAACCTCATCAAGGACTTTGGGCAGATACTAACATTTCAAGATGTTTTACATAACTAAATACTTATTAAAGAAAGTTACAAGTAACACAATTCAATAATGCACACATGTACTTTGCACTTTTATACAAAGTATACCACTACCCTGGTAACAGACCTATTTGGACGGATAAGCAAGGCTCTCATTGAGTATAAGGGACAGAACTCAGAGCACAATAAAACAGTCAACACTTTGATAAAGTATTTTCTCTAAAAGTTAAAGAAAAACAGAAAATGGAACTTAAGCCAATTCTATTAAAAAATACTAGTATACTTGAGAACGTTCATAACCCAATACACCTTCTTCAAGCAATGCCATAATGCTTAAACAAAAAGCAGTTTGGTTTTTTATACAGATTGAGAACTTAAAGTGAGACTGACCCATGTAATCTTGTAAGGTCTGTTTCTATAAAATGATTTGTCACCTCCCTGCCTTGAACTGGAAAGCTGTTAGTCCCTATCACATATCCCAGAAAAAAAGGCTACATTCCTGCTGCAGTTTTAGAACTCTTTCTAGCAGAAAGCAAGTGTCACAATATTAAGTATTTGAGTACTTGAACTCTGGTCTTGTTAACGACTACTTTTTGAAACCTTCCAGTGAAGCCTGTGTATTCATTACAGTTCTGTGTATATATCGGAGAAGTACCCAGTATATACAACTGTAATATAAACACGTGAATTATTAATGACGACTTTGCTAATGAGTTTTCTTTCAAATCCTATCTGTATGCCAAGAGTGACTAATCAAATGGAATAATGCTGAACTGTAATGGGTTTGATAAATCTCATCTCCAGCAGCTTTCAACCCATATCAAAGCCATAAAAGCTCTTCAAAGTGGCCTAATTTAATTGGCAATCTTTCTTAGAAGATGAGACACAGAAGTTTAGCCCCAGGCTAAGTGATGACTTCAGGAGAGTTACCCCAGAGCAGTACTGGGACACACGCCAGAAAAATAAAGTAATAAAGATCACTAATATCTAGGCAATTTTTAGTTACTTTGAGACTTACAAATCTGATCAATAGAAACATCCAGAATGTGAATAAAAGCCTATCATATTGAAAAATATTATCTATAAGCACCAGACACCCCACCTCACCCTCCCCTGCTGCCAAAAGGTTACTTAACATTGCATTACTGTGTCATTTGGTCACTGCTTCCATAATTTTAGGCACATTTAGTTAGGGTCTGCAGCAAGATAAGTTCCTTGCTTGTTCTCCTCAAAGGATAATGGGCTACAAAAAACCCAATACCTGACCAGAGGCTTGGTTTTATTTTTAAGGCCACACTGTTTTTGTTGGTTAAGTTTTTGTTGGATGTAAGTTAAACATCAAATGGTGTTTCTGACACACTAAGTTGATCGAAATAGATTTATGCAACTCAAGCACACCTTGACAGGTATTCCACGGGTCCCTCTATCTTGCTTTTTCTCCTCCCCCTCCGAGAAATGTAGCCACCAGGTTTTCCGCCAGTCTCTTTAGATTCATGCTGTTATTCCAACAGCATGATGTGCATCTTAACCAAGACAAGGAAATGCTGACATACTAAGTAAATGTGTCCGTTTTATCAATTTTATATCAGAAGTGATTCCTGAACTACAATATCAACTTAGCTTCTAGCTAGCATATATCTTTTTCTCTCTCACCCAAACCACATCTTTTCTGGCTAAAACTTCCCCTTCTATGGGCGTGCTACCATTTCCTTTTCCAAGCGTTCCCTAAACAACAAAAAGCCAGGTGCTGAAAGAGTTTGGGGGCAGGTCTGACTTCATGAAGAATGATCTTGTCATACATACTCTTAGCAGAGACATTCAGATGACTACCTCTCCTTTTTTTAAAGCCTGCTATTGACAAGTAATAGACTACTCAATTCAAGCACTACATTTGATATATGCGTTATTCAGAATCTGTACTTTGACCACTTGTGCGCACATACAGCAGATTCACATTCATGAAAGATCATAGGATCTTTCCGATGAGGATTGTAATTTTGGATCTGTATTCCACTGAATGCAGAACAACATGCAAACAAGATTAGAGAAAGCTTCTTTCCAGTTCCTTCTGAAGAAGGTCACAGGTGATAATTAAACATGCATAAGCAATTATCCTTTTGTATTTAAAATAAACCCAAAGACGTTCCCACACTCTACAATAACCAGCATCTTCCTCAAGCACAGGATGTCCAAAACTACACGAACATTGTTACAATTTTTCCATATCAGCCTTTCAAACAATCAAAGACGTAAAGTCCTTCCAAATAAAGACCGTAATTACAACTACAGACAATCTCAACCATCTGTGTCAGGAGTAACAAAAGGCCTTGCCTTTCTTAAACACTCCTGCTCTCAAGACAGTAGCACTGAGCATAAGATGTGGAATAGCAATAGCAAAGTCTTATGCTGTTCAGGAAGCAGTCCTTGGTCTCTGGAGAAACTGCTTATATAAGACTAAGCAGCCCAGTAATTCCTGTGAAAAAGATTTGTAAACATGTATTTAGATTAAAATTTACTAAGTTAGGCTACATTGACATTTCTACTTTACATGGATTACTCTCCTCCGCTACTGCACAGCATATAAGCTGAAAAAGTATTGCAAAACTAAGCAACTACTACCCAGCTCTACCACTACCATACCTTCACCAAGCTGAGAAAAAAAAAAAAAAAAGAGTACAACATGGCAACTATATTTTAAATAGTTTCCTCACCTACCCAAAAGGTTGAACGTTCCGAGGTTCAACACAAAAGGTCTTACAGTAACTGAAAAAAAAATCTTAAAGGCAGCTTCACCAAAACTCAGAACACCTGTCTTTATTCTGTTACTGTCTTTCTCTTTAATGCAAGAGAAATGCTTTATCTTGCAGTCTAGTCTAAATAGGGGGGCGGGGAGGGGGGAAGCTTTACTCCAATTTGATTTGCTTTACAAGCACAAGACTTACTCTTCAAATCTGGCTGTTCAAGATTAGATACGCTACATTATGCATTTCCAGCCCATACCTGCAGCACTGCTGAAGAGACCATGGTCTTCCTTGAGACATATTAAGTTAACGCTTGCATATTGATGGCGTTTAATGAGACATTAAGTCTTTTCTCTACTCAAGAAGGCCAGTAAAGAAATATCTCACTGGTCAAACACTCACTAGGGAGATGGATCATCTTCAAACATTCTGGTTGCACAGGTAGTTAGAAGTACGACCTGCAGGCCACGTGATAATGAATCACATCAGCAAGGTCTGCCCAAGTGCATGAAGTTACTTGAGCCTAATTCTCAATAGCAGATGGGAAGGAAAAACAAGTCAACTATTTTGAGGGTCAAACTCTATAATGAAGTTGTGTTAAAAGTATGTATTTAAAAGGTATATTAAATGTGCTTTTTATTTCATACTAGTCTAGCCTGAAAAGCAATTTTAAATACAAATTCATATTCGAGACATACATATTTTGACTGGTAAAAGCACTTTCTCCAGCCCTCTCCTCCTCAAGTTAAGTTCAAGGTGCCAAGGATTGTGTTTTAGCTAAAACAGAAGTTACAACCTATGGTCCTAGAAAGGCCTGGACTAGTGAGACAAATACTCGGTTTAAACCTAAGTTTAAGACCAAATAGACAATAGGTGAGACAAGCAGTTTATGCAAAAACCACTGCAAAACAAAATGAAGAAATCAACCTGATAAGTAAGACACTGAATCAAATCTATACTAAATTGTACAGCTTTAGTCTCCCAACACTTTTTTCAAACTCAGATGTATTTTTAAAAAATACATACATTAAGGTTATATCAGGTGACAGAAGTATGACAGAGGAAGGACTTCAAGTACACAACAAGTATTATAGCATATACCATATATAGCATACATACATATAGCAAGTATTATACCATAGTATATGGTCTCCTCTTTCCTTGAGGACACATTAAGATAAACCTACAGCCAAGCTGTAGTAGCTTTGCCAGACCATGGATTTATTTTCAGCTTGTGTTTTCGTCCCTTTAATTCTTTTTAACTACAAATATAAATATACTCACTTAAATTTAAGAGATGTATTAGCATGTAAAATACTGATTACAATAAATATCAAAACAAGCATGTGTTTAGAAGAGAGTGCTTTGTATTGGTTATACAAAGAATCCAAAGAGTAAATTCACTTAGAGACATATTTTGTTTCACTCTAATATTTAACCAATAATTTAACTTATTTAATTTGTATTCTCACCAGAGACTCTAGCAGTCTTTTTAGGAAGATTTTATTTGCTCCATTAATTTACATTTCTTCAAACATTTCTACGTCTCTCATTCCCCCTTAAAAAGGAAATTATAAATAGAAAGAGACTGCCAAAACTCCACATTGGTATTACTCACTAAAAAGCAGCTCTGCTATCACAAGTCTGCTTGGCAATTCCTAGAGAAAAGGAGCAAAACCCATTAACAAATTAAAAAAAAATATAACTGGGAAGAGTTCCATAAGGCTTTTAAAAAAAAATAATAAATGAGCGTAACAAACTGTAGTAGATCTGATGAAGACCGTGGCACACTGAGGTGTTAGTGATCCACTCTGGCTAGTTCACAGGCCCAGGCTTGTGCAGTGCAGATCTCTTGGCCACAGGATAAAATTAGCCAGCTCACAGCAGAGGAGTCTGCAGGTAGCTCCCACTTGGTACCAGCTATTATACCACCTGCATGTCGTTGTCTTTATCGGGAAGCATAGCAAGAAGTTCTCCTGTAAACATCCTTCCTGGCTGACAGTAGGAATGAGGCACAGAGTTGTTTTCTTATAGGAAAATTCTATAATAGGTTGAATGATCAAAATGAGGCCACCCTTTCTACAGGCAGGGTCTGCACGGTGTGCTGCACAAGGATTGAAGGCTCGTTTGATGTTGCACAACTTGTGTTCCCAGCTTCTGAAGGGATGCAAGACTATCTATACTATTCTCTTTCTTTACAGTGTCAAATCCAATAAAAAGCATTTTAAATGATACTGTACAGAGTCTGAGTACCTTTTTTACTGAGATCATCATGGACTAGCACCTCTTGGTGCAAACCACACACCATACAGATTGTATTCTAGGTCACTTCTGATATTCCTGTGAAGTAAAAACAGGGGGCCCCAAAAAAACTAAAACAAAAAGCAAGTCCCAAACATCTGGTATGTGGCATCATAAAGTCTGATCACATCTCATCCATTTTCAACACAAAGAGGTTAGTATTTAAAGTGAAGCACTATCTTCTGCCAGCCTCCTTTTCCCTGTTTTTCGGCCCTGTAACACTTTCAAGTAAACAAAAGCTTCAGTATTGAATAAAAAGCAGGAGACAGGCATGCATTCCTACTACTTCTAAAGAATCTACACACTTTTAAGAGCACAAAGAACTGTATTTTTTAAGCTTGGCATTAGACAGCCCATAATGAAGTACACAATTTAACGCAACAAAAATTCAGTTCATGTTAAGTCTCAAAAAGGGGACACGGTACACAAGCAGAATCAGCACCCAAGCAGTACAAGCGAATTATTATTTTTTTTTAACAATTAAATTTCAATCCAAGAACATTCCAAGCATATATCAGTTGTCTCCTCATAGACAAACCTACCCTTTTTCATGAAATGTTAATGGATTTATGAAATAGGATTGCAAGAACACTGAGATACTAGACTACATCACCCAAAGCAATGCACTCAAATCATCAATATCACCCAAGCGGCTCATTCTGTCACAGACACAAACATACAATCATGAACTTCACAGATATTTAAAGAAACAAACAACTCTGGTTACAAATCCACTATTTTTTTTCCTTTCAAAAAATATGCCACTCAAGTTACAGAAGTAAAAATTAAACAGAGCTTGCCAGACCAAGTAAGTGCATTTCTTTGATAAAGTAAATGGGTTTTCAAACAAGCTGAGTGCAAGAGATTGAACCTAGGTTACAGAAAACAACTTCCAGAGCAACTCAATACTACATCAGGTAAGACAAAGCTGGCAATTTCACAAAAACTACAAGCAATTCACAGAAAAGATGACAGGTCACGGGACACACTGAACAAAGAAAAGACAGACTAGATAAAAATAAGATCGAACACTTCCAGAGACTGCAGCAATAGGAATGCGTAAAAAATATTAAATCATACAAACAGCAGTTTTTTGGCTCTACCTTTTGAGTCATTTGTTGGAAGCAACCAAAAGAAGAGTGGGAAAACCCTACCTGGACTAATCCTTTGTAGGAGGAATGTGCCATCAATGATGTAGCCCTAAGAGCAGCAAGGCTGTCTTCCACTAATACCCAAGAAAATACTTGTGGCAGACAGGTGCGCCCTCCTTGTACAAACCTGATCTGGATGCCTAAAGATCATTATCTTTATAAAAGCCAACAAACTCAGGATCAGAATTGCAAGACTAACAGCGCTGAGAGGAATGGTGACTCTCAAGCAGATTAAAGGAAGTGGGACTTCTAGCATAAGAAAAAGAAGAATGAGAATATACCGCAGGTGGAGAGGAGGGGATAGAACAGCACAGGAAGTGCACCTGCCTTCTCAGGCTGGAAGTATATAGTCCATCTGTGCTCAGCTAATACTTATTCAAACCAGCGTGGGAGGAGCAAGGAAGATTACACCAAAAGCGGTCTCAAGAGGCCTAGACTGGGACTGTTACCTGTGGCATTCTGTACCTTTTATAGCTCTCCCAGAAACCATCTTGCACAACAGTACATCCGGTCCTGCATCCCAGTACTAACGCAGCTAACAGAGTCAGACACCTTCCAACTGCATGAAATTAGGTTTTCAAGCTCGCTTATAATGCCTTTTTATTCTTGTAACCACATTCTTGGGTCTTTCTCATGCTGAGAAATATGAATACATAACCATAAGACAATGGTATCAGCAGTATCCCTCCAGCACTCTAAAGGAAGCCTCAATGGTATCTATTTAATTCTGCGTACCAAGATAAGTACTACAATAGAAAATTAATTTTATCCCCTTAGTTTCCAGAAACCAGACAGATACTTACGATGTCCATTCATTGTGCTGCTATGTTCAGGACATCAGAAAGCAAAGCAGAGGGAGATAACACTGGAGAATATTCACAGCTTAAATACTACAAGGTCTCGCTACTAGCAGATTCTGTAATTACAGTATAGTTTATTATCTTCAGTCTTCAAGAGCAGTAAAAGTCCAAGAGAGTCAGCAGTGTAAAACAGTTACTATTGCTTAACAAAAGACCATCTTTCCTTGGGAAAAGGCAGGGAATTGCTCATACAATTCCTCCATTTCCAGTGTACTTTTCAATAAAATCATAAATGGCAGAGACCCTCAAAATAGCCAAGACAACTCCTGTAACTTGAGTGGAAACAAGACTGAAATAAGAAAATAGTCTCAGAAGGAGAAGCCTTGGGCTATGCCCAAACACCTGAACTGACTCTGAATTAATTTCTCAAGTACCACCAGGAGCATTGCTGTCACAGCAGAACACAGAGTGTACTACAGATCCTACTTAAGAAGTCAGGTAAGCATCTGGGTCAATTTTGTAGTCCACAGGATATCATGCTGCTATAACTAAGCTACCAACATAATTCATTGTAAGGTAATGTAATACCATACCTACTGATGTATTAACTAAAGTATGTTCGTATTCTCATTTGATACATCTAGGTAAAGGTCCTATAAAGAATTCAACAGCACTGCATTTAGATGAAGATGGAAGGGGCCAACATTCTTCATACTAGTTTTGCATAGAGAAGAGTACTGAAATCCAATTTTTTTAGATATTCAGAACCTCTATTCTACATTGTTTTCCTAGCTCAAACACAGCTTTCCAATACAATACCATACCCAGCTCAGTTAAGAGAGATGTTTACCTCTGTCAGCTGAGTAACTCTATGCAAGTCATTTTATTTCTCTCTACCTCAAATTCCTCAACTGTAAAATCATGGTGATGTTTCTCCCATTCTTCATAAAGTATTTAAATGAGGAACATTATACAGTGACAACTTCTTAGTAAGTAATCGGAGAGGCTATTCTGGATTGTACTACAGTTTCTATTAGGTTTTGAGAGCTGGAAGCAACTTTCCCTAATAGCAGTCGAATGGTTATCACCTTTGCCTAGTCTGAGAAATATGAGTTTGTATTTATACTCCTTATTCTAGCTAGAATTGTTTTGATGTTTCTAAAATATGAGCAGTTATCTAGTACAATAAGTTAAAATGCCAACATTCGGCTTAAAAAGGAAACCAATGTTTTCCAATATTTATAAACTGCCAAGACCAAGCAGGGTCCTATCAGGACAACAGACGTTGAGAACAGAAAGATCAAGTAAGGTCACAAATCAAAAAATATATACCTAATACATTCTGTCTTTAATAATTATTACCATGCACAAATACAGCTACGAGATTTAAGAACAGTCAAAAAACTGTTTTGGTTTTAAGTTTTCCTGATGCTGCATAAGTTTCATGAAGAGCTTTCCAGAAGGGAACATTATTACTTCCACAGACCACAGAGAAGAATTTAACTACATCTAGGAAAATATAATTATCAGGGTAGCAATACAGAAACGCATCGAATTTCATTCTCTTAGTTCTGACACTGGAAAGCTGATTTGGATTTTGAGCAGTGGCTCGTATCTCTTCTCAGAAGCGGCAGGTTTTCATCTTGTTTAAGAGAAAAGACAGTTACTCCTGAAAGCCAGCCTGACAAATTGAAACACTTGATTCTAGATGTTTGGACTAAACATCCAAAATAAAATAATGAGAATAGGTAGGTTTCCAATTTAAATCTGATTTATGTCAGGCACTCTTTTTGTATGCAAACTCTCCTGAAACTCACCTTGTGATTTTTATTTTTATTTTTTTTAAAGAATTGCCTCACTGCAAAGTAAGAAAAGAAAAACTTGTTAAACTCTGCAGTCAAGGACAAACTCACCTGAAATAGAATAGGTTTAACTAATCCTCTGGCAGGGAGCATGCTGTCCACACAATCATCTCAATCTCTTAAGTATCTTCTTATTCATATTACTCTACATTATGTATTTATTAATTGGACAAAGCACTCAGCTACATCTGCTTTTAATAAGATGAAAGGACTGATGGACAAATTTCACATTACACATACTGTGTAATAGAGTGTGTACAAATTCCATACTAATGCTTAAACACAACTCTATAATTTCCGAGAACTGAACGCACGTGATCACAAGAGCTAAAAGTGCTGTTATGCTTATCAAAAGCATCTCCTAGAACAATGCTAAGTTTCAGAACCACATACAAGTGATCAGGCTTGAAAGCTACAGTAAGCCTATGGTAATCCTGCTTTGTTTCCTGAACAAACACAAGATTAGCTTAGCACCTATGTTCATGCTTTATATTTCCGTCAAGCTCAAGTATGCTGTGCAACATAGTCTTCTACTGTGCAAAATTTCCTTTTTGAGTCAGCTGTTAGGGTCAGGAGACCCTAACAACGCACTAGTCTTTTCAGATAGTACTACAAGAAAAACACTTTTTGGTACAAAGCCAAGTTTAATAACTTCAAAAACAAGAGTCAAGGTTTTATCATCACTTGAATCAATTAAGAACTTTGAAGTAAAAAACCTCCAACCCCATATTTGTAAGAAAGGGAATAATAGTTTGAAGCAAAGCAGACACTACTTTTAACAACTCCAATTCAGTAAAGCACTTGAGTATTGCTTAATTGAAGTGAGACGGGACATGTCAATGTTTGGGAGCTTTCCTGACTTTGAGCCAGTATCATTGCAAAGTTACTATTTAAACAACATTAATGTTTAATAAAAAACATTTACTTAGAAAACAGTTTTCCCATACTGCAAAGACACTTGCAAAGTAAAAATCATTTTCACACTTCCATTGGCCTGGGTTGGAAATGATAGTTTACCTTTTTAATAATTTAAACACACTAAAAAACAGACAGTTTTAGTTAAAACTTTATAAATGCCCTCCCTTCTTCAAATATTTTGGATCACACAAATAATGCACATCAAGATTTTACACTTATTCAGATGGAAAAAATAGTTTAAAGGATAAATACTTTAGCATTAGAGTCTAAATTTGCAGTTCTTTAATTCCAGCTCAGTAGACCTTTACATTTGCATGCAGATGAACTTTAGCTAGCAGAAGATACCTCAATAACTATTTGACAACCCAAACTACTCATAGAATACCAATATTTTTCACAGAAAACGGAGGCAACAATGTCTGGGAAACGAGGGGTTATATTTCCTGGGGTTTTAAGTGAGAGCTTTAAAATCAATGTCACTTTACTTAAGCCTGAGTAAACTACATGACCATAGTTTTATAGCTGCTGTGCCACAGAACTGAAACTGTTTCCATATTAAACTAAAACTACAACTCAAGCTAGCATCTCCCAAACAAACAAATCACATTTATAACAAGGTCTTAAACCTACTAACAATTAGCAGCAACAAAACCAGATTGTGTTACTACCGTATTGGTATCACTGGATCCCTTACTGGCATTTTCAATCCCTTCAGTTTCTCACAATCAACTAAATTCTCAGTTTCAGTATAAGAAGTTGCATTCCAGTTTACAGTATCAGAACATATTGAGAAGCTGAGCACTCTTGATAGAAAAGCACTCACATAATTTAACTCAGGGTGTGTGAAGACTATTCAGTTTTGAAACAGAACGGCACCAATGAGAATTAAGTTGAAGATACTCCATTACAAGTTTGCTCCGCAATTCCCTTCCGATTGCTGAAAGGCTCTAGAATCCTCTGGGGCATACATCAGAGCAGGGTGTGCCAGCACTATGCCCCAAACTGCATTTCTAACAGCTTTCTTGAGGGCTGCATCATCTGCCTTCTTTCCAAAGTACTACGCTAGAAAGTATAGTCTTTTCGTATCAGTAAGTTTAAATCAAAATGGGGAAGTTATTCATAAATATCATGAAACTTTAGTTTAATATTGAATTACAATTTGGTTTCAACTAGCTAGAAATTAAATCCAGAACTAGCTCATAACACAGTAACAACTCTTGGGGAAAAGAATCACGAAACATAAGCATAAGCTGAAGCCCACTTACAAGTCAGGTAAAACTCTAGTTGGAACATATACACAAGACAGCTCATACAAATAAGCGGTTTAGTTATTAATAACTTAAGACCACATGATTCGTAACAAGCTTTCTGACATTAATGAGGCTGACCGCCCACACGGTGGTGGTAGGGTTAATAAAATGCAGGCCGCAGCCTCTCAGCTACATTGCAGCTACCACAAAGCACAGTTACAAGTTTGTAATGTGTGGCTCTGAACTCACTCCATGCAGGATACAGATATATATTAGACAAGGCATACCACAGCTTGTCACCAGTTAGTAAGAATAAAGCATATCATTTATTAGTTAATTATTAGCAAATTAATAATAGATATGTTGCTAAACCAACATATAATCTATACAACTTAAACATTAAAATGACGGCATATTTAAATAGTAGAATATTAATTCCACTTTATATTCCTTGCCCTTCTACATGGCTACCCATGGCACCTGAAGCCAATCATCTTCAGATCCACAGCACAGACTTCTAACTTATCTTTAAAAAGAGTAACTGCAAGAGCAACTGGCAGCGTAACACTATTTGCAAGACACCAGTTGTTATAAGGATGCCTCCAGAAAGGACAGGTACAGACAGCAGTGTGAAACATTTAGATAGGCAACACAGAGATGGGTATAAACCACAACTTATCCCCCTAGTCACATAGAATATCCATTTCTAATCCTAGCTGCGTAAAGCTTTATGGCTTTAGCAGTAGGTATTGTAAGCTGAAGTAATGTTACTAGCGCCACAGTCTCTTGTGCTACCTGTAGCACGTCAGGCAGAGCAGGCACAACAGCAGCTAAAGGAACACAAGATTTCCCCCTCCACCTCTCCTTCAGAAACCCAAGTTAAAAATACTACTTTAGCAGTGACGTGCTGCTCTTCAAAGTTCATTTCACAATGCTGGAATACTGATGGATGTTTCTTTAGCATTGTTGGTCCCTCTCTAAAATTTACTCAACATGCTTTCATCAATTCCACCAGCAGCTGTCTTGGTATCTTGCAAGAAACAAAAGGCAATTTTCTTTTTCTCCCCATGAGAATCCTATTTTCCCAAAAAAGGAAAAACAAAAAAACAAAACAAAAAGTCAGACAAGCAACTCTCTTCTCTTAAGAGCACAACGGAACAAGCATGTTAATACTGCAAATTTCTAAAAGTTACATGAATCCTACTGAAGTTGAAACTCGGTTACATTACGCTAACGTAGAATCTGAAGATACACGCTAATGTGAAACTCTGTGACAAAATTTTGTTATCTAGCTACAACAGAACGTTTTAAACACTAGGGAAAACCCTTAAGAAAACTTGTACCCTATCCTAGCTATCAGTTCTCCACTACTGTCATCCTCCTTTCTGCTTTCACTTCATGTCCCTTGCCCTGCTCAGCACCACAGGTACTGCAAAAAAGCACTACTTAAGATAACTCTTCTATTGCCCACACAGCGAGCCGAGTTACAGAGTAAAGAAAATGCGTGCAATATACTTAACCAATACATAATAAATTCTGAGTGACATACTATAAGACTGCAATACTTCAGCCTTGTGGGCTCCCCTCCCCCCCCAAAAGTTTAAGAGCTCAAACAAGATAGATCAATAAGCCCTGATCTTTTGCCCTCTGTGTTAGGAAGGTACATAAGGAAGAATTCTGAGACAGCAGGAAATAATTAAGGCCTTACCTTATCACTTCAGCAAACAGATAAGGAAAGCTGGGAGTCAGCAGAACAAGTAGCTTAGATACTTGAAACTGCAAGTGACAACGTAGCTCCCAGCTCATTCTAGCACTACCTGAAAGGTACTGTTGAAAAGGGCCACACTCGGCACCAATTCAAACGCTGTTTACCTGATCGGCACGATTAACAACAATCTTCACATAAAATTAAGCTTTAGGGAAGTGTGCTTTAATCACTTGTACAGAACCGGTTGATTGCAGTATTCACCACAGACAAATTCTTAATTGAAACCAAGAAGCTGCCTCAGTTTCCACCGTAGAACTGCCCAGCACAAAGTAAGCCTTACGTCCCTGAGCCAGGTGGGCTGGGATGGAATGGAAGTAACAGCTATGGTGCAAGAAACCCCTTGCTACGAGAACGCTGCCTCGCTGGGGGTGAGAAACACGAGGGAAGGGCAGAGGGAAGGAACAAAACGACAAAGAAGAGAAGAACACCTCTTATTCCACAGAGGCACTGTCAGGCCGCAGCGCCGAGTTTAAGTATTCTCGCCCTTTGGGAGAACTTGGGACTTGGCACCCGCCTGCCTTTCGCTCCAGGGCAGGTGCCGCCGCCGCACCTGGGGCCGAGGGCTGGCAGCTGCCACCTGGCCGCGCCGAGCCCCGGGGGGAAGAGGAAGGAAGCCCCAGGGCGACCTGTGGCGCCCCGGGTCACTTGAGGACATGTGTAAATATCGCTTACGCAAATCAGAAAACGGTTTTTTTCTTTCGAGCCCCACCCGTAGGGGAGCGGGGCGGCCGCCAGGCCCCAGGGCGGGCACAGGCTCGCCCCAGCGCCCCGCAACCGGGGGCCGGTCGCTCCCTCCACCCCCCATTCCCCCCGGCCCCAGCCGGCCTGCGGGCAGGTGAGCGGCCCCGCTGCAGGGCGCCGCCGCGGGAAGGGGCGGCCGCCGCGCAGGCTCACCGGGCGCCCCCTCACGCAGGCGGGGGGGACGACGACACCCCGGTCCCCCCCTCACGGAGGCAGGAAAAACGGGGGCGTCCCTCCCGGCCAGCAGCGCGCTGCCCTGGGGAAAACCCGGCTCCGTCCTGCCCCTTCCCGTCCCTCCCTCCCGTGGCCGCGGGGCACCTGTCAGCCGGCG
>VZSF01008709.1:470220-522801 GCA_013398295.1 Chionis minor
ACCTGAGGGTCCCTCCTCCTCCTCCTCCTCTTCCCGCCCGCTCCCGGTCAGGCAAAGTGATCAGTTTTCCTTCATTTAAACAGCACAGCCACCGGCCCCTGCAATATAAAATAAAATTAAAAATAGCAAATTACAAATCGCGTTCCGTACGCCGTCAGCTTCAACCGGGGAGAGCCATTAAAATACTTTGCCTTTCGAATACTTTTCGAAGTGCCAGCCTCGCAGCGGAGCCAGAAGTGAAACTAAATGCAAATAAAAGCGAAGCTCGCTTTTTAATGCCAGCACAAAGAGAAACGCAAACGTGTATGTTCTTTAAAAAAATTAAAAAATTTTTTAAAATGGCATTCTTTGTTTCCCCAAGTTTGCAGTCGTATTGGTAGCGTCGCAGAGAGCATCTTTGTTTCAGGCTGGTAGTTTATAGCTAGGCTGATGTTCTCGGATAAGTAATCTGACCTCAGGGAAGCCGCTATGGGCATCGCAGGGATGCGACACTGCTGCGTCACAAGGGTGGTGGCGTGGCACTGCCTGCGGTCACCGCTCTGAGAGCGGCTGGTATGGTTTGGTACACGGCAGACAGCAGGCCCACAGT
This sequence comes from Chionis minor, assembly GCA_013398295.1. Lineage (NCBI taxonomy): Eukaryota > Metazoa > Chordata > Aves > Charadriiformes > Chionidae > Chionis > Chionis minor. Next base: position 470,810 of record VZSF01008709.1, read on the forward strand.
CTTCCCGGGGGACCAATTCCCTTTGGAATTCCCCCCCTTTGGGGGACCATGCCCTGCCTCCGCCTTACCTGACCATATCTCCATGTCCGTCGTGGAGACAAATCTTCTGCTCTGAGAGGGGTTTCCCTGAGGAACGGTTTCATCCGTTTTACCAGACTGGAACTGCTTCCCCTTTCTGTGAGAAAAATAAATAAAAGTACATCTTATTCTATAATCTTCCTTTCTACTAAGTCAAAAAATGAAAAGTCTGCCTCCAGGATCCGCCACATTTTCTTTTTGTCAGCAGTAGGCTAGGAACACAAATTAATGTTTAATCAAATTATAAAACCAAGAACTATTTGTGCTAAATTGCAAAACCAAGTACTAGTTGTGCTAAAAATAAAAGTACTGAATTAAGTCAGAACACTAAGTTACTGGTCATAAAGTCCATAATCGCTTGAGCAAAAGATTGCAACCTGGCTTTCGAGGTTTGGTTGTTACTCTGCTGCTGAGCAGCTCCCGGGGAAGCACAACGGGAGCTCTTGGCTCAGCAATCACACCCCACACATCTCCCAGCGACCATGCCTGAGCAAAGAGAATATTTCATTAACCGCCTCCTCAAAAACAACACTGGTTTTACCCGTGCAGATAGAGTTCTTCTTTGGGGTTATCACAGTGCACTTATTTTAGGATGAATTCCTTCCAGTCTTTTTCAAGCAATGTTACCTGGAAAGTTTTCTTCAAACTCAAACAATCTAATTGTCACAGCCATTTATAAGATATCAAAAAACAACAGCTTGACAACCCAGGGAAAGTCGAGTTTCATTTCACACATCGTGCCATACCCTGATCTTTTAAAATTTGATATTTAGATGTTACAAAACCAGCTTTGAATCTCTAAAGAAAAAAATTTCAAATGTTACGCTCAGTGTGACTAGCGGGTGTCCCGAGTGTCTACTTCAGTCCCTTCACATGTACCATTTTGGGAAATCTTATCTAGTAAGAAAGGGAAAGCTATACAGCAGGGTCCTGTATATTTAAGAGGGTAATATTTACAGTCAAAAATTCACTTTAAAATATCTCCTATTGAACATTCTTTTTAATATCAGAGAGGCAATATTCTACTTGTCTTTCAATCCTGCAGTAAAGCTTGGGAGCTGCAGGAGCAACAGTACCTTGATTGGCAGTCGCTCTGGCAGCAGTTATCCCAAGCTGAGCCAGTCCTTTGGATGCTGTGCGATCACCAAGTGCATTTCTGACCCTCTGTTTCTCACGATCCCATCTTTTGGTATGAAAGGCTTCAGCTTCATAGTTAGCTGAAGCACGAACCAGCAGATCACAACCCTTTAACCTCTAAAATTCCATGCTACTATTTATTCTCCTAAAGAGAATTTAAAAAAACCCTTAAGCTTCATAATTCTCTATATAATTTAATTTCAGACCCTAGCACATCCTGATTATTATCACACTTGTTCTGGCGTTTGCTAAAACTTGTATTCATCTGAGAATTTATAAATCACATGTTACATAGGCTCCAGAGCACTGATCTCCCGGTGCAACAACGTGGCTTGCAGTTAACAAAAAAGGCTGGGGCCGCAGGGGCGGGTATTTTAGAACAACACTTCCCTCTGCTGGATCTGCGGGCAGTCACAGCTCTGCCTGCACCGGCCCAAATCCTCTGCCTCTAGCTCAGGCAAGACCCCTGCTCCTTCCAGGCAGCTTTGGACAGTAAGAAACTAGCGAAGGTCTTCTTAATTTATCAAATTAATATGATAATCATAAAAGTTTAATCCAGCATCAACTGGACAGGAATATCAATTTAGTTTCTGCTCAAGACAGGAGTATCTCAAAGCTGTACATACTGCTAAAAATTGGGAGTCTAAGGGTCATACTCACTCCCAAACCCTGATGCGTTAGCTCTTGAGCTGCACTAGAGTAGTTCAGAGTAGGAGATGACTTGATGTACTTCAGTGAAAAAGCATCAGGATGATAGGGTATCCCAAGAACACTACCACACATAGGCCATCCTGCAAAACACCAGGCATTTGAGAAGTCAGCACGTTCCTTTTCTTTCTCCGTTCTGTGCTGCTGCCTATTCTCTGTGTCTACCTGTGAGGAAGTGAGTGTAGACAAAGGGACAGCAGCACATTATTTTTTTTGGCCCACTGCTGTGCAGGCAGCCTGAAAAACCCAGAAGTGTTCAATGCATAGGCTTGCTAGCAGGAACCTCACCTCACAGACAATGGCTATATATAGTTCAGTTGTCTGCAAAGACCTTCTTTGTGCTGATTTTAATTGACAACTCTTAAGTGTCAACTGGAGCCTCGTGCCAGATAAAACTAAGTCAATATTTAAGAACACCTTTTATTCGGACCAACAGGCATGTCTTTGTAGAGTGTGTATGTAGGCCACCACAGAAAAAGAGATTAACGGGTTGGGTTTTTTTTTTCTTTTTTGAAGAGAGAGGCCATACTTTTTGTGACTCTAATAGAAACAAAGAACAGTGCTACAGTGAATTTTAATAGAGTGCTACACTTCCAATCTGGCCATCTGTTCCAAACTGCTAGCAATAACCAGAGTATGACATTTTACAGGGGTTTTTTTGATGGCAACTACCATATTCAGATACAGTTGTCTTGTGTTCAAGTCATACAGTTGCTGGGATACTGTCCACAACTGAGGGAGGGGGAGTGTTAAGAGGAAGGGGAGAGAAAATTGCCAAAATAAATGAGTAATACGGTGCTTAATTCTTGTTCTCCACAAGGACAGGAACTGGTCCCAGTGTAGTACTACATGTGCTGCTAACTTACTTGTACAAGCACGACCGAAAAACATAATTAAGCGTTTTGCTGAACAAAGATTCTGTTCACATACTCTGCTGAATGAAGGCTTTTGGTGGACTTCAAAACACAGGAAGATGATGAATAAGCTGAAGATTGGGGAAGAGGCGTAGAAAACACAGATATAATCCTAAAACAATACTTCCAGTCAGAGAAATTTACTTTGACAAGGGAGACAGAGACATTCCACAGAAAAAACTGTCAAGAGATTGGATCAAAGTGGTACTCAACATTAAAAGTTAGAGCAGGTAACAGTGCTGAAAGCTATACTGAGGTTAACTGGAATAAACCTTCACTAGAATACAGGAAACAGGTGATTACGCAGTAGGTGGTTCCTGATTTGTGTTCAGAACAAAGCCTGCGCTAAGCACACTGAAGGTCTAGTTAGAAAAGATCATTTAAGAAATATTTCTCATGAAAAAAAATATTTCAAAGTCTGGAGAGGAAATAAAAGGCTTGAATGAAGAATAAACACAAATGTCAGGATCAAGGAGACATCCTGAGTAACAGCAATAGGGAAGGCAAATGAAAAAAAAATACAGCCCAAGGTGGCATAAGCAATCCTTTTCTGAGCAGGATCTTTTCCAGTTTTTAACCATCACCAGGTTTTTAAATGCTGAACAGTAAGTATGACTCTCTGCTTCTTTTAGATGGTATTGCGTTCTTGCCTCTTGGTGATCTTTGCATCTTATTCTTATTGACTAAGTGAAGTCTTTGTCTGAGACTTTCCAAGAAAGCTTCAAAGCTGGACTCCAAGTAGACAGAGAAACTAAAGATGAGTATTTCCTAAAAGCTTTCAACAAAAAATAAGTGTTTGTTGGCTCTAGCAGCCCTACAGACATTAACAACTCACACATGACACTTAATCATAGACTAGAATCATTTTGGTTGAAGAGACCCTTAAGATCATCATATCCAACCATAAACCTAACACTGCCCAACTACCACTAAACCATGTCCCTCAGCACTACATCTACATGTCTTTTAAACACCTCCAGGGATGGGGACTCAACCACGTCCCTGGGCAGCCTGTTCCAATGTTTGATAACCCTTTCAGTGAAGACATTTTTCCTAATAGCCAATCTAAACCTCCGCTGGTGCAACTTGAGGCCATTTCCTCTTGTCCTATCGCCTATTACTTGGCAAAAGAGACTGATCCCCACCTCGCTACAACCTCCTTTCAGGTAGGTGTAGAAAGTAATAAGGTCTCCCCTCAGCCTCCTTTTCTCCAGGCTAAACAACCCCGGGTCCCTCAGCTGCTCCTCACAAGACTTGTGCTCTAGACCCTTCACCAGCTCCATTGCCTTTCTTTGAACACACCCCAGTACCTCAATATCTTCCTTATAGTGAGGGGACCAAAACTGGACATTTGAGGTGCGGCCTCACCAGTGCAGAGTACAAAGTTACATTCACTTCCCTAGTCCTGCGGGCCACGCTAATTTTAATACAAGCCAGGATGCTACTGGCCACCTTGGCCACCTGGGCACACTGCTGGCTTACATTCAACTGGCTGTCGACCAACACCCCCAAGTCCTTCTCTGCCAGGCAGCTTTCCAGCCACTCTTACCCAAACCTGGAACGTTGCACACGGTTGTCGTGACTCAAGTGCAAGACCCGGCACTTGGCCTTGTTGAAGCTCATACTACTAGCCTCAGCCCATCGATCCAGCCTCTCCAGATCCCTCTGTAGAGCCTTCCTTCCCTCAAGCAGATCAACACTTCCGCCAACCTTGGTTTCATCTGCACATTACTGAGGCTGTAGTTGATCCCCTCATACAGGTTGTTGAAGATATTACAGAGAACAGGACACAGTACTAAGCCCTAGGGAACACCACTTGTGACCAGCTGCCAACTGGATGTAACTCCATTCACCATCAGTCTTTGGTCATCCAGCCAGCCTTTCACCCAGCAAAGCATATGCCCATCCAAGCCATGAGCAGCCAGTTTCTCCAGGAGAATGCTGTGGGAAGCAGTGCCAATAACTGCTAAAGTCTAGGTAGACAACATCCACAGCCTTTCCCTCACCTTGTCATAGAAAGTGATCAGGTTAGTCAAGCAGGACCTGCCTTTCACTAGCCTATGCTGACTGTACCTGATGGTGTCCCAGTTGTCCTGTATGTGCCATGTGATGGCACTCAAGACGATCTGCTACATAACCTTCCCTGGCACAAAGGTAACACTGACAGGCCTGTAATTACCCGGATCCTCCTTGCGGCCCTTCCTATAGATGGGCATCACATTTGCTATCTTCCAGCCAAATATTGCATTAATAATAACTGATGCATGTCTCTGAGAATGCTACAAACAACAACAAAAAATTTAGTGCTCTGGGATTCCAATACCATTCACCCCTATTATTTACAAATGCATTGACTCCAGTATACAGTTCTAGCATGGCAACTACAAGTCACAAAAGTGCAATTAAGAATCCAGCACTTGAAACTCTGCATCGCATAATTTTCTGCAGAAAACACAGGAAATAGACTTCAATGTATTCTTATGCAGATCCTGGCTTCTCACAAGTGTCCTAGGTCTCTCTCTCACTTACGTTATCTTATTTTTTACATTTCACTTACCTTGCACAGAGCTGGAAGAACTTCACACCTAGTAAATATTCCATTAACGCCAGCTTCTGTTTGCTCAGCCCTCTTGCAAAGTCTTACATTTCTAGTCAATTCAGTGCTTGTCTGGAGACAACTTTATGCTTGCTGTGGAGGTTAACACACTAAAAATCAGAAGTTCTCCAGTAGGAAAGTACTTACTGTGTTGCTTTATGTAATCACTGTTGCTTTACTCATTAGGCCACAGACCTGCAGCCCTGGTTTCAGCTGAGACAGGTCAAGAGGGTCATCCTCTTCAAACAACCTCCTGTTGCTGATTATAATCCTCAGCTATTTTTTCACCAGAGGTTGCTGCTCCCTCTGAACTGCAGCCTGGTTTATGTGTGATGTCACTCCCCATTTCAGCCCTACCAAAATTAACCTGATGAGGTTAAACACTTTTGGTTACAGGGTTTCTTTAATCTGCATCATTTTTAAAGACCGCATTTGGGATGAACCAGTGTAAGCTCTTTCCCATTTAACTTGCCCTTATAATAAAGCAGGATCTGCTCTGCACCTTGCAGACTCAGATCCTCAGGGAAGTTGTTAGATCAAAAGACCAAAGGTAATTTATTTTTCTTTCAGTATGCCTTCATTCTGGACCTTTTTACCTTGCTCTCTTCAGTCTTCTTTCCTGATGTGTAGTTTGAGGTTGGCCAGTGATTTATCTGAAAAATGTATTCCCAGTATCCCTCCAGAAGGTGAAAACATCAGTTCTGTACCGCTTGTGGCCCCTGCTGGCAAAAATGTCACAGAATCACGTTCTGGTAGCTTGAGGAATCCATAATAAAACATGCCGCTGCTACATCTCAAGTAGAAATCTGCCTCCTTTCTTCTAGAGACCATGGGAACAATAAGACAAAAAGTATCTCTACCCAAATTTAAATACAACGAAGGCACCTCTGGAATCTGTCAGAAAATACTTCCATTGTCATATACATTCTAATTATTAATGGATTGTTTCCAAAAAAAAGTCAATTTTGTCCATAAAGCATCACAACATAAAAATATGTAATTTTATATGGAAGCCAAAGATACAGAGACATAATTTAAAATCATCCTTGGCAGTAGGAACAATATCCAAATAAATGAATATTAATTTGTTTATGGATATTGCTAAGAAATGCTAGAGTTATCCACCACCTGCTTCACTCTGCAGTTGCATTCAATTTTCTTGGAGATATACAAAATGTATGAGGTCATTTAAAATTGGAGTGCTCTCAGCACCGGCTAAGATTAGATCTTCAGAGGCAATAAAGCCAGTATAATCTGAACTCCACGATCAAACTAATTGGCTATGATGCCTTTTTTAAAATAGTGCCAAGCATATGCAGTCGCTACTATCTGATAAGTAAATCGTTACAGTGCAGGCTACCAGGCAAAGAAAAGAAAAAGTCATTATTTTTGAATGAGAATCAAAGTAAATAATAAATGCGTACAACACAGCCTGATACGAGGAGTTCCTTGGCACATATTTGGGATGTTTAATCCTAAAAAAATGTAGCTAGACACGAGTCATACAGCTCACCCCAAACGACTGAAAAGTCTTGTACATTTGTTTAATACTGCATACTGTGAGTAATATAGGAAATTCTCACTGAATTATTTCTAGCTTCCTAGACTCCCTTGATGTAATCCAGCGTTAGTCACGCAGTGTGGGAACAGTCAGATAGCCACATCCTCTTCCCCAATCCAGATGCTGGCTGGACTCAGCCTTCAGATCTGCAAGATATTTAGTCTGTATTTCTTCATCTGTATTATCGTATGTTGTATTTAAGATGGCACACTCATTTCTCAGAACATCTCTTTAATAAATATTTGCAAAAGACAAAATTCATACTATTTTTCTTGAGCAGGGCTTGCAGCCGCAACACAGCAGACTGTGAAGTGGCAGCATGGAACGGGCTGGAGGTAAGGATGGCACCTCCCACCTGAGAGACTCCAAATTATCCACGGCTAAGAGGTATGGGGGAGTCCTGCCTAACCTATTGCACAGGCGTGAGTACAGGGCTGGACACTGAACGGCTGCAGACATCAGAATGTCTTCCTGTGCTTTTGCTTGAAAAGCAGGACTGTTACTACAGCATAATTGTGCAATTCTGAGGAAGAAAAGCAACAGAAGATACAAAGACAAGGAATTGTAACCAAAGAGATTCTCTATTCCGCTGTCCCGTTGCTTTTGTGATCACAGAAACAGGCTTTCATCCATTTCTTGATAGTAAATAAGACTGTATCAGACACATATGTCCCATCAGTATTTAGTATTTTTTCCTCTTGACAAAAAATCCTCAGGGCCCTAAATTCATACAAAAAGGAAATTACAACACATACATGCCTTTTTGAACTGCCATGTGTAAGGGGTTTTTTTATGCCTTGCATAATACCACTTTGGAAAGTACTGGCTATATCCCAAGGGAAAGCTGGTCTAAATTTTATGTTTTTCATCTCTACTTTGATTCAACCAAGATACAAGTTCATTAGAGTCTTTTCTACTGCAGCTAGGGTAGAAAACTCCAACGGACAAAACAGCACTGAAGTCAGCTGATTTTCTGTGGACAGTTAATAAGGTGAATTGTGCATCCAAATTCTGCCAAATAATTTGCTCCTCTTCAATTGAACTGCCTCTCACTAATCTGCTTTGTAGTGTACAAATTCCTGACTACCATTCCTACTTCACAAATAAGATGGAGCCGCATTATATGAAAAGAAATTAGCCCAGAAATGCACTAATTCTTTCTTCTAATGAATGAGAATGTGTTAACCAGTTAGAGCAACCATGCAAGACTTCTATCAAAAATTCAGGTCGCATTATTGTGCACTTACAAAACAAGGGAGACACTTCTAAACTGAAAGTCAATATGAGACACTTGGGGTGCATAAAAAAAGCCATAAAATTTTAATGTGGGTGCTGGGAAAATTAGTATTTTAAATAAGGAAACAAATATAACTTCTAAGCGTGAAAGATAAATTTGAAAAAGCAAATGCCTGACCATACCTAAATTTATTACTCTAGCTGAGATCTGGGATTCAGGACCAATTTAATTTTATGAAAACTGTTGAATGCCGAATTCAAAAGACTTAACAACATATTTAATCATTAGGGTCAGATGTCAGTGTTCCTGTTTTCCCTGCTGTGCCAGAAGTTGGAAAATCCTTTTAAGTTAGCAATCTTTGAAACAGAAGTTTTGGCCCTTCACACTGCTGCAAGTGTGGCAAGGCTGAACTGCTCAGTTTCTGTAGCACTGTAGAGACAGGCCTCCTTCAAGACCTTCTGACTGATATAAAAATTCAGACTTTCCGGTGTAAAGAACAAAATGCCACTATGTCAAAGAAATTAAATTGTCAATTTTGGGGGAGAACTCAAAAAAAAAAAGCTACCGAGCATAGGTAACAACTAGAACTTTCATAGTACTTTGTCACTACAGTGCACTCTGATTGTTGCCTAAGTTGGACCTCTTACATGTTTTTCATACTACTGAAATTTAGAACAAACCTGTCGCACCAGATGCTACAGAATTGTAACTAAAAGAGCAGACAATACTGCCTTTGCCGCATTAGTTAAACTGCAGTGGATCCTATTAATGCTTGTGCCCATAAGATTCTGTTTTACCAACAGGAGTCACATAATCAAGTGTCATGCAAGAGATGAAATGTCAGAGCCAGCTGGGGAAGACGAGACTTTAAAACCGCCTTTATTCTTCACTATCTCAGCTGATCTGGTAAACACTGAGCATCACTTAACAGGGTAAGGTCTCAAACAGTGCTTGTTTCATCAGCTGAGGATGAATCAGCAGTATCTTAACAACATCCCTTTAGCTATCTGTATCACAGAGCTAGAGTGTTGTGCAAGAGCCCGGAAAATACAATACTGCGTGGGTTGCCCCATGATGCCTGCTTTGTACGTGATATTCTGTGAAAAATATAAGCATCAATGAGACGAACGGCCAACAGAAGGCTAAAGTTTCTTTCCTTCCCTCCCGTTCCCCACCTCGGCTCTTTTTCAACCACCTTGTGACATGCCACGGTTTGGGATCTGCTGCCCTCCGGTGGATGTTTGGAGAGGTGCTCTCTGCCAGCAGGAGCACTGAGACCACGAGAATTCTCAAAAAGCATGACAGAAAAAAAGGAATAAAAAGTTAAGTTCTTCGTGCGTCTTATTTAGGATCAAAAATAATAGCTGGACCTATTTTGCTGTTTTGTTCTGACTATGTCAGAGTATTTCTACATCCAAGTAAAGGGGTTCTAGTTCATGCTGTGAAACTGTGTCTCTTCAATCAGCTCTCTTTCATTTTATATGAATATATATAATGATTATATAGATAGCACAATACATACAGTAATGATATTCAAGTAGTAGATGTGTCTATCACATTTGATAATATCTGCATTCTGCCTAACCCATCTCTTTCTGATTATTATTGATATACTAGACCTCTTTCTAGCTTCAACATTTAAATAAAAACTTGCTATAGAAAGTGTTTTCTTATTGGCTTCCACAGTTCTTTTAAAAATATTTATATATATATATCACTGGAGATTTTAGAACAATAAATGCATTTGACACATAATGTCATGCCAGGCCCCAGTAAAGATCTCGTTTGTCATGTATTTTCAGCTTTGCAGTGGTCTGAGACACTGGGTGATCATGATGTTACTCAGCACACAAAATCAATTTGAGGCGTACAACCTTTCTCTGTACAGTAATATTAAGGCAAACTGTTTTTTTGAAGGTTTATAAAAGCAGCAAGAATAAGTTGCAAAGACATTTCAAATGTGTGTGTATATATACTTTTTTCTAACTGAATAATCAAATTTAGCGATGAGGTGCTGATTAACAGGAACTTTTTCATTTATGAATGGAGTCTCTGTCTTGGTTGTAAAGGGGAATCTTAGAAATGCAAATCCTGTGACTTTGTGGAAGACCTTAAGAAACCTGGAAAACCCCAGTCTTTTCCTGACAAGGGGTTAACTTGGGTATGAGATGATTGTTAACGATTTTGATGCTTCATTCCTTCCAGAAAGACAGACCTAATAGGGTAACTAGTTCAGCCCAGTTTACACCAAGTGCCAATTTTTATATTGCTCAGGAGATGCTACGTATATGTGTATCAAGAAGTACTTGAGCACGAAGAGATCAGCAAAATCATAATGCAAGTTCTGACAAAAAAAACCCCAACCCACCAGAACTTGGCAACGAGTAGACATTTCTAAAAAGTTCAACCAAGCGGCTGTGCCTTACTTTGTGAGCAGGCCTCCCACCTCGCAGCAGCCTGGGGCCCGCACGGCGTTACCGGCGAGGCCATTGCGCAGAGCCACCTCGGTCGTCCGCCTCGGCACCGTGACTAGCGTCGCCCTGTGGCGGATCGCCCACCCCTCAGGAACCCGGCCCGGCGGCCCGCCCTGCCTTCCCGCCGCGTTCTCCAGGCCGTGTCCACCGGGGCCGCCGGCCGCGCCCCGCTCCTCGCTCCCCCGGCGGCTCTGAGGCACCTGCCAGGAAGCGCCCGGGGGAAACCCGCCCTGGATGCGGGACAGGACTTCACCAATCTCCTGCCATGCTGCTTTACACTCTCTTCGGCCGCTCACGCCCCAGCCGCTGCCATGCCCCGTGCGGGCGATGAGGGAAGTGCTGTCTTCCGCGCCACCATTTTCCTCAGGGCCCTCCCGCCTTTTCCCTCTGAGGCGCCACGAGGGGGCGCCCCCTCAGGGTGGCGGCGGGGCAGGCGGGCGCCCAGCTCCGCCCTGGCGGCGCCGCGCCTCCTTCCGCGGGCGGGGGCTCGGCGGCCGGTGGAGGCGGTGAGTTGTGGCGGTGAGGGCCGGGGGCGGAGGCTCCGGGCCTCACTCTGCCGCGGGGCTGCGGGAGGGAGCGGCGCTGAGGGCGGGTTGCGCCTCGCCGGCGCCCAGCTTGAGGTGGGGGGTGGCCGCGCTGGGTAGGCCTCGGGGCGGCCGGGAGGCAGCGCCGCGGGGTGTGCGGAGTGGTGGCGGGCAGGGACGTCCCGTGGCCCGCCGGCTCCCTCCCCTGTCCTCCCCTCCGCCGAACGCGGGGCCGGCCGGGGTGGGGGGTTGTGATGGCCCCGCAGCTTCGCTGGCCTTTCGAACTTCGTGCTGCAGAGGCGGAGCGCTGAAAATACGCGTGGGCATGGGGCGTCAGTGAAAGCCTAAGCGCAGTGTAGAGCGGCCACGCGGCGAAGCTGCTCTATATGAGCAAAAAAAAGTAAGAAAATAAGAAAAAGCCCCCCCACGACCACATCCCTCTCCTCCTTCCGTATCGTAAAATTTATCTCTTCATGAGATAAATTTTGAGTTTTCCCTATTCCGTATGGAAGAAGAAATGACAAAATGTTGGTTACTGTGACAAATTGCTTCACATAGAGCAGTTTTTAAGTTCAGTGCCCTTAATAAGAATAGCCAACTTCCCCGAGTCCAGAAATTTCAGCAACAGTTCTTTTGGCTTGACGTGTCATTTATTATTTTCAGATGGCAGGAAAAAAAAAAGTTTTGGAGAGGTCTCGGTAAGATGGCACCCTTTCTTTCTCTAAAGCTTTTGTGCTCCAGTCTTTCAAAGTCTCTGCAAAGTTTGGCTGAGATGTAACATTTTCCAGGTTTGCATATCCAACTGATACTAAACACAACACAAATATAAAACAAACAGGGTTTATATTTACATTATTGTGGTGGCTGATGGGCTTGCAGTGTTTCTAGTAACGTCTGTCTCTGACACTGAACAGTAAAATGACCATACTTGTTACATGGAAAAAAGTGCAGCAGTTTAAGTGATCTGACTGCTCTAAGCCTTTCAAGCTCAAAGGCATTGGTTTTATAGCAGTGATATAACTGAAGCTCAAACATGAAGGGACAGCAGCGTTTGGCCTTTAGTTTCAAAGGGAAAAAAATCAATTCATTACAAACACGTAACTTTTCACAAAATGCCCTGATGGTACAGCAGCACCTGAAGTCAGGGTGCTGTATGAGAAGAGGCTGGGCAGCTGTGAAAGGAGCAGAAGAGCCTGCAGGCAGCCTGCAGATAGAACTCAGAGGTTGTATCTGTGCTGGAGTGGTTATAAAGCACACCATGAGCTAAATGATTGTTAGTACACAGATGTATTCATAGAGTTCCCTTGAAAAAGTCTAGCTATTTCTCCTGGTCTAGTTTAAGTCACCAAATCTGGGTTTAAACCAGATTAGCAACCAGAACGTGTCTTCTTTGCAGCCTCGCTAAAAAGCATTTACTGTGCTGCCCTTTTTGGTATCCTTCCTTGCTTAGCACTCCACTAAAAAATAGGAAGCTGTAGGAGTTATCCTTTTTTCCCTAACATGTTCATTTTCCTGTTTTCTCTATGAGTATGCAAGCCTGAATTCCAGAACTGACTACGAATTAAAGTGTGAATGCTTCAGAGCACTGAAAATTAGAATGGGATGAAAAGTATTCCTAACTGTTAATTTCTGAGTTTAACAGACACAATTCTTGGCCAAAAAGCCAAGATTGAAAATGGCTCCAAGATTGAAAATAAAGAGGCATTAATAAGACTAAGAGAGAAAAAATTAATACCTTTTCATTGCCCCCCAAAGATCAGTGCATTTTCTGTGTTTGAAGAACCTTACAAATTTCTAAGAGAGTTGAAACAGGGTTTGTACTACCTCTGTAGCTGCCTAGCACTGTGTAACTTTCCTGAACTGGAAGAAACTTTCTATCTTGACGAGAAAAACTTACCTTAAGACATCATAAAACATCTTGTTGATGTTTTATACATACTTGGTCACTGTGAAAACACACACAGAGGTAATAATTAAGCGTGCACTCATCCTAAAAGTAACTGTGAATAATTCTCTTGAGCCTGTGATATATATTAACATGTCATGTACAATTATAGTGGGAATATGTGTTTGGGAAGAAAAAAAAAAGGGTAAGCCTTGCTTTTTTTTTGGAGAGAGTATCTGGTTATATTAAGGAGGCTTTAGCCTTCACTTCCTAGCGTAGTTTAAATGGAATTATTCAGTATTGCAGAAGAGAAAAGAGATATTTTAAGAAAGAAAAGAAAGTCATAAAAGTATTCTATAGGACGGTTTCCCATTTAGTGGCCAGTAGTTTGAGTGCTCTTGAGTCTGAACAAATGCTGTTCAGCATTTGCTGGGTAAGCGTCACGAAGATTGAAATGCAGTGGGACAAATGTCACGTGCTGGTGCCTTGACTTTCCTTACTAAAGCTATTCAGCAAAGTATTGTTTCCATTATGTTATGTTCCTCATAAAGTTTTCACAATTTCTACATTTCTGTGGTGTTAAAGGTATTAATATCAATTTTTACTTCAGGTATTTCAGGTACTTGCTGAGACTGACCGCAGCACAGCGCAACAGGTCTGCTGCTCTTTATGCTCTGTTGTGGTTTTGTATGATTGCCTTGTGTCGAATAATGGCTTGTCAAACACCACCCTGCCTTTCAGTGCAGCATGACGCTAACATTAGAAATATTCACAACTACTAATAGTTTTTCTTACAAAAGTTGCAAGTTAGTTTTGCATGTAAGGTATGCAAGTTTTTTGCTTCATTTTGCTACTCCTCAACACAAAACGAAAGAGGCAAAGATATGCATGCTTGTGTTCGCAGTGTGCTGCAAGACTAATCCTGTCTCTGGTCTGACCCTGGGAGAATAGCGCTATTGTTACAGTCACATTTTAAGATAGTATCAGTATGTTACGCAAGTAGTTTTTGTAAGCATACACAAGGAGAGAAATAGAGGCCCTCACAATCTTTTTTATTTCATGTAGTTATTATCAAAGATTATGTCAAATATGCTAAGTGGCATTATTAAAAGTAATTTAAAATGTATTTACAGGTATTTTTAAACAGATATATTTCTTTTGTGTCTTTCAGACTATCTGCTGACTAGTGTCAAAGATTTAATTGCTGTTTACTTTTGCTAGTCCTCTGGCCAGCAGAGCTGAGGAAATTGCAGTGTTTCTTCCTGTAAAGGAAACGTCAATGAATTGTGTACTTGCAGATTGCTAAATGCAATGGGATTACATGGGTATTATTGAGGGTCTAAGGGAGTTAGCTACAACTCAGTGCTGCGTGAGAAAGACCCTAATTTCGAATTGAGCCTGAGTTTGTAGCACTGAAGTAAGAGAAAGGCAAAATCAACATACTTTAAAAACAACTCCTTTAATGAGGCATCCTTAAAAGGGAGTATTGGTTGACCTTTTCTATTACTTTACATTGAAAGTGTAAAGAACACTTTCTTGTTGGACTAAATGCATTCTTCTTAATGAAAAAAATGTATTTTAATATTGACTTGACTTTATCTGCAAGGCTTGCATGCTATTGTTTTAACAGGCAATGACATTCCTTTGTTTCTAATACAAATAGTATAGTTTTTTCTTTCTTTTTTGTTTTCTTCCCCTTTTCAGGTAGCAAAGTCTGGGGGCAAGCAGGGGTTATCTATTCTTTAATGAATAAACTATGGAAGACAAAGTTAATAATTACACTGTTGTGGCTCCTGTGTTTCTGACATAGGTCTATGGGTTACATGTTTTTCCTTTTGCATATTCCATCATTTTAACGATGCCATCCAATGTATATGTTTACATACATTCTGGAAGAAGCCGCCTGAAGTACCAGCTCTTACTTCTTTTTTACA
This sequence comes from Chionis minor, assembly GCA_013398295.1. Taxonomy (NCBI): domain Eukaryota; kingdom Metazoa; phylum Chordata; class Aves; order Charadriiformes; family Chionidae; genus Chionis; species Chionis minor. The sequence continues at coordinate 485,858 of VZSF01008709.1, forward strand.
GTTATTAGTTAACAGGGCACATTTTCGCTGGTTAGTGAATGATCTGTTACTCCACACAGAACGTCCTTTCTAGTGGTCTGTTTTCTGCTGTGGCAGATACTTGATGTTTGCCAAGTCCCTGTGGCAAAACTTAGTGTAGTTATGTAAAGTGCATAGGCCTGCCTCTCCAGCGTGACCGGTGATCGTAATTATCTTGGTTCAGAATACCTGATTGGAAACACTTGAAAATCGAGACCAGTTCTAGAGGTGTGTTACTTTTTAAAAACTGGGCTCTTTTTCTATTCTAAATCGGCAATTGCAATAGCAATTTTTATTACACAAACACATTTTCACAACAATTCCAACAGAGACTTTGGACCTTGAATTGCGTTAAGTCTTAATTGTCATTCAAGGAAAAGAAGATCAGTGCTGGCAAACAGAGGAAACCTTCCTTCTAGATGACATTCAGGAATATTTTGCAGCTCTGTCAGTTAAAAAGTTTCATACTCTTTGCTTACAAATGTGATAAGGTAATAATTTACTAGAACTTATTTCAGTGAAACAAAATCACTGAAGGGAAGAGAAGGGGATCTTATCTTTTTAAATTGCTTAGTGATGTGTAGAAACTCATTCTTGTAATCTGTAAGGTTTTTTCAGGTCACTTATTTATTATACAGGCATGCTTTTTGCTTCACGGAGCTTCTGTTGCCGTGGCATTAGAACATACCAGCTACGAACAGATTTGCTTTGCAGATCCATCAAACTTTCAGCCTCTGCAGTAAGTATTCCTTCAGCTTCATTGATAAAACTATATTGTGCAATATTTTAGAGACACGCTAATTTTACAATGTTGCCAATATATATGCCTTAGCTGGGTTTTCTTTATTTCTTCTTACATTGATCCAAACATTTAATATCAAGAACAAAATAAAATATTTGAATCAGTCAGATATTTAACCACACCAGCCTAACAGAATTTGATGATTAGTGTTTTGTGTATCCTTTTCAGTCTTTAAAGTCACATCTTCACACATATGAAGCCAGAAGGATTGCCTAGTTGTTAGGGCACTGTAGCTTGAGGTACAGGAGACAGGTGCAATCCCAGCTTTATCACAGACTTTTGGTAAGACAATTTCTTTGTATCTCAGTTTTCCTTTAATGAAATGAGAGTAGTGGTGCTTCTTGATGCCGCAATAACAAGGTACATCAAACTTAATTTTATACAGAATCTTCTCAATTTCCCAGCTTAACTGCTCATAAGATTGTGTAACTTCATTTTAAGTCTTCCAGTTTTGTTGAGAGAAAACAAAGCTTTGCAACATGGTGTGTGGGTGGAGGTCACACTCTGCATTGCATATAGAACACTGGAATGTAAATTGTGTTCCCAGGTCAGAACAGGAGTTCAGCTAGTCAGTAACTTGGGTCAACTAAGTTGCACATGTCAGAGCCTTCAAAACAGACGTTCAAACCGTTACACTGGACAGTTGTAGCATATTTTGTCCCTATAAGAAGTTTCTCTTAGTGTGTAAGCCACTTTGAAGGTCAGCTTCTGCGTGAGTCAGTTTTTCATATGCTATAAGTATTTGCATTCTATTTAATGGAGTTGGATACTCTCACTAAACGTGCTGAAATCTAATCCTGGGTTGTTGGTTTTTTTTTTTTAATTTTCTTAAGATATTGGATTCAGTTGTAGCTTTTGACATTGAATTCCACAATTTAATTGTGCACCATCTAAAAGTATTTGCTTCTATTATTATTAAACATATTGCTATTCAATTTAATCACAAGTTTCTTTGTATTAGGATGAAAGACAAATCTGAGCAGCGCTTGACTTCCTATCAGGTGCTTTCCTTGATGGGAAGTGTTAGTGAAAGCAGGAGGTCAGAGTTAGAGTTTGATGAGGACATACCTCTCCTGCTTAACACTGATCTTAAACTCGTGGAAATACTAGCCCTGCACCTACAAATGCCTTGAAGATTATCAAGTGAGGACATAACTGGGCTAAACCAAGAAAGAATCTTAAGAATTCTCATGACTTTTTGGAAGAAAGAATGCTACTTAAGGTATCATTTTAAAGTGTCAGTTAATTGGCTGACTTTCTCAAAGTAATAAGGTGGACCTGAACCCCACTGTAAGCTGAATCTCTGAAAAACCTAATGTAGGTCCAGCTATTCTGTTTTGAAACTAGTTTCAAGGCACAAAAAAAAAAAAAAGGAAGACTTGAATTATTAAATATTTAAACTTAAAATAGTATGAGAGCTGTAAGCTGAAAGCTTATTTTACTTGTCAATACATTTTTAACTAAGGAAGGTTACTTAATGCACTTAAGAGTTACCTTATAGTTAATTATTCAAGTCCTGCAGTGGATAAGCCTTTAGCTTTTAGCAAATTGAAACAATTTCAAGAAAAGCTGGTCAATGGAGTAAGTTACCCACGGCAGCATACAGAATTCTCGTTATTAACTGGAAAGATTCAAGGTGAGACTTGCAGTATGAGAAGTAGCCTAAAAAAAAGATGTGGGTGGGCAGCTCTGTCAAAGTAATATCTATGTGATTTGTATTTATATAGTACAGCCAAATATTAATTGTATTTACTGAAACATGTACTGTAAAATTTGATTCATCTTCTAAACCATATGTGTGTTTTTTAAATGGATGCAGTACAGATTACCTAGTCAGAAGTCCCTCTTAACTCCCTCTTGTTCTGTATGAAGAAGTACAACTTCAACTGTCTAGTTATCTTAACAGTTTTCTTCCTGAGGACGAATAAAAGGTGTCCTGTGCTTGATTCCTCTGGTGCTTGTGTCTCATAGATGAGGTCAGAATCAGATCTGTAGAAGACATACGAGCAGTGAAGTATCTCTTTAATTTTATAGCTTCCCATTCTTCAAATCATTATGTGTACGGTAGCTTCATTACTGTAAACAGGTTGAGTACAAACACGTGCTTGCATAATATTTCTGCTGTGAGTCATACCCATTGATTCAAAGTTGAAACGTGGAGCATAATGCTAATGCAGACATTTTCTTTGCAGAGTATGGCAGCTGGAGTATGGTTTTTGAATCTTTTAACTTTAAAGCTTTTGATAATAGCTAGTAGTGGTAAAAGTCACTAAAATCAGTAGTCTGACTCAAAGAAACATGAGTGTCTGGAGTACTGAGGGACTATGTAATTCCTATGTAATTTTTTTCCAGTATCAAGCTGGTTTACGAAGATAGAAATGAGCTTGCGTTTATTTTGTTTGCACATAGAAATAAATTTGTTTTGTTCCCTAACTTTCTTTTCTCTTTTTAGCTTAAAAATAGCACAACTGTTAGTAAGTTTTTCTCTGCATTTATAGAGAGTACTCATTGAAAGTCTATTTTAAAGCAGTTTTCCAAGACCTTAATTGAAGGTCTGAATATACAGCAAAAACATGTTCTAATGTGGTTTTGTTGTGCTGTAAGTAAATATTTTAAAGTTTTAACAGTCTGAACAAAAATAGGAATGTCTGCTATTTTCCTCTTACCCATCAATTTAACAAATAAAATTACTTTGAAAATGCGTGCTTTGGCTAGAAATAACACAGTCTTTAAGTTGTTAGCGTATCACAGGAAAGAAAAAGAATGTATGTACCCTATTTTTTTCTTTTTAAGTCATCTTTTAAAGTGGTTGAGCTAAATTATGCCCCTGCTCCATCCTTGCTGAAAGTTCAGTGGCTTTAGATAATGATGAATGAGAATTTAGGACATTTTTGTGTATCTTCTTGTTAGTCTGAATTCAAGCTGTTATAGACATGTTCTTTCATGAAAGCTTCTATAATTTTTTGTAACTACTGAATTCAGCTGGCAATGGTATATTTGAGAAAGCACGAAGGAGGGTTTGTCATGCAGAACCCGACAATATAGTACTTTGTCTTTCTTAACAAACCCCTTCTGTCTGTATGTTTGATCTTGCAGACAATGGCCTTCAGACACAAAAACACAAGACGAATTGAAGGCCTTGATAGCAATGTGTGGTAAGTAAAAGGAAAATATCTGCAAATTTCAGAAAATGTCTTTGACCAATATATCTTCTTTCCAAAATTTCCAAAATTGATAATTATTGCCAATAAAAAGCTTTATAGCACTTGTTATCTCTGCTGAAATATATTTGGCAACTGCTTAGAAGCGGTGAACCAAATTCTGTTAAAGGTGTGAATTAATTCTTATTCTTGAGCTTTAAATATTAGGCTTGGGCTTGTCTTTATCTAGTAAACCACAGAAGACAAGTATAACTCTTGGGCATGGTAGTATAGCTGACTTTCAAATTTAAACGTTAATTTTGTTGACTACCGTATTTCAATTACATTTGATTTGTGTTTACCAAATGAATCAGATTTCTTTTAAAGCTGTGTGACCCAGCCCAGGCAGGACACAGGATCAACCATAAAACCGTGGATAAAATGCAAAGAATAAATTTATTTTTGTTACCTCGCCAAACAGGGGATCCCCAAAGCAGCACCCAGGCAGAGGCACGCAGGCACCGCGGAGCTTAGTCCATGCTTGAGAATCGCCGAACCTGCTGTTTTTGCCTGTTTGTCAAGGGTTCGTGCAGGCGTAGTTTACCACTGTGATTTCATCTTTCCCACATCAGGGCAGGAATCTTGAGCATGTTCGATATGGTGCCTCTAAGTCTGTCACAGGCCTATGTTATCTACACGCAGATGTTCTACTCCTCTAACACAAGGCTGAACAACAATTAGTATGATATGTGTTTTTCAACACTCCAGCTGCAAGTCACTTGAGCATGTTTACTTCTCGCCAATCTTCTGTTATTTTCCCACAAAAGCCATTTTACTTTATAATTTAGCTCATTATTTTTAGTACACTTTTTCCTAGATACTAAATTGGTCTTAAAGTAGTATTGCCATCCCTGGTAAATATGGGATTTTGTTAGTTGGTGGAAACACTATTTTGTGCTTACATTAGTTGTATGTATATGTGTGTGTGTATATATATACACACAAGATGTCTTGGTCATCCAGCCTCAAACTCACTTTTAGCAATTTGTAATAATTTTTGACAGAACTGTGAAGCTATGTCAGTTTTTTGTGTTTTGTTTTGTTTTTAAATCTTATTAACATTTGGGTAGGGAGGAAAGGGTAAAATGCAAAGCTTACTTGTGAAGGGAGGGAAAAAACCATGTTGTTCAAGGATCCTAACATTGGTATCTGGCAGGCAACTAGGAACAGTTAATAAACAGCCTGAAACTGTCTGTTGCCTAAAATTATAAAAAACCAGTAATTTATAGTGCTCTGAGGTGACTGGATAGTTTAAATGACACTTTTGCTTGACAGAATCTAGCCTTTAAATCATTTAATGTGCTTGTTCTAACGAGGTCTACTTCATTCCCCAAAGAGGGTAGTGTTCCATTTCTGCCCATATCCAGAGTTACTGTATGTTTTGCATGTCCAGATCTGAGCACAGTTCTGCAGGCAGAAAAGTTATTCTATGGATGCAGAAACTCAACCTTTTATTGTGTTCCGTCTGACTCCTGTGATTACTTACTGTTGGCCCAGCCCCTGCCTCTCCCTGTGAGCACTCTATTTAAACCTGTTTCCACTGCTGTGGATTTGTCAAAGTGAAATGGTTTTTTTGCCTTTTAATGCTAATGAAGGAAAAGGTAATTTTATCTGGTATGTTAACTTTTAAGATTTGTTTTCCCGTTAGGGTTGAATTTACAAAGGTGGCAGCAGATCCCTCAATTGTTAATCTTGGTCAAGGCCTTCCTGATATATCCCCTCCCAGCTACGTTAAAGAAGAGCTGACGAAGGCAGCAGCTGTTGACAGACTGAACCAGTACACACGAGGCTTTGTAAGTACTCTGGAAATTGTGGACCCAAGTTCAGTGGAGAGCATGCCCCAGGGGAAAAAAATCTGACTTTGCTTTAAATTGGTTTCATCTGTAGGTCATACTGTTATGTCCCAAATGATGTTAATGTGGTAGCCTTATCTGTTGCTAACGAACATCCTCTGTGCAGGCCTCTTCAAGGCAGAATCCTTCAGCAAGAGCAAAACGGTAGAGTACATCTGGCATAGATTATCTTTTGAGGAGGCAGTTCACAGTTTGAAGAGTATAAATTATACATTTACCTCTGATTTTAGTCAGTGTAAACGTGAATCAGATAGGATAATGGTAGCATGAGAAAGAAATACTTGATATTGCTTGAGACAGTGCCTCTAGGATCAAGAAAAGATTCACCCATAACATTCAGTAGATTTCAGTAGAGATTAGGAAGTGATGAAAACAGTATGGTTTTGCCCCTGGAGGACAGTCACTGCCTGTTCTGTAAGTTGGCTTGTAGAGTTAGTGTCTGTGTCTTGAGCTGGGTGTGAGTCTGTGGCGTTCATCATTGTCCAAGGCAGGATATTCAAGTGGACTATGACTGCTTTAGTATTACCACTTCCTTGTTTGGTTTGTCTTTCCTTTATTTTGTGGTAAAGATAAACCATGTTGCCCAATTGAGAATCACGTGTCAGGATTGCTACAAGACCCCAAGGAGTCTATCTGATTATTTTTCTTGTTGACCGTGATATGCAACAGTGATAGAAAAACACTATATAGACTGGTAGGCCGGCAATTGTGTTGGTAGATGTGGCATCATTGTGTATATATTCCAACAATTTTTTTTTCCTATTCTCTGAGAGCACATATGCGTTAGAACTGACAGGGAGCAGCGGTGGCCAGCAGCTTCCTAAAGGAGAAGCTGTTCCAGTGAGCCGAGTGGAGGCCTCGTCAGCCAGGGCCCAGTCCCACAGCAGCTGAGCAAGGCAGGCCCAGAGATGGTGGTTGAGGTCAGCCCATATCACTAGGGAAGCTTGTGGTGGTGCGGTGGCCCTGAGGTCCAGCCAGGAAGCCAATCCACAGGTCAGGCCCAGCAATGCTAACCATGGTTAGACATAACCCAGTGATCCCTGGGCAGGTCCAGGGTGACAAGGCAGATCAAGCCACAGAATGAATCTACAGGTAGGAGCCAGGTTCAGCAGGGTCTACAGCCAGGTACAGGCATGGCTGTAACTGAATTGCAGACCAGAACCCTACTGCAGACCACTTAAATGGAGCCCTTGGACCAAGGGCACAGTGCTGGGTAGAGGCCCCAGGTGAGGCTGGTCGGGGCCGTTAAGGCCTGTTAGGGCACTCGGTCCTGAGAAGAACAGGAAAAAAATGCAGTCTCATTGCCATCCCTCTTTTGTTTCGTCACCTTTAACTGTGTGCAAGAGTCTCTGCAAGTACGATATATAGACATATATGTCTATAAAAACTCTCTTTATATAAACTTGAAAGTATAAAGCAATTATTTAGTGTCACGTGCACACAAAAGGTGGCTGGGATTTAGTGAACTTCCGGGCTAAGCATTAGTGCATGCATCACCCACAATAACGTACCTGAATAGTCTTTGTCCACCAGGCAGACAAGGTTTTGGAGGAGCCTCGGCACAAGGGGAAAGGTTACAGAGAGAATGGGCTCCAGTTTACCTTCCAGCAAGTATTCACAGACTGATTCTCTAAACCAATTTGCAAATCAAGCATAAATATAATTTTCCCAATGCATGTAATTATTCAGTATTTACTTCTGTCACTTGGTTCTTTATTTCCAAATAGTTTGATAATCCCTATGATGATTATGAACATTTACGGATATATGATACTATAGATCGTAATTAATGAGGAATTTTTACCCGTATTCCCATCTTCAGCCTTTGCACTTCCTCTGCAAACTGCTGCACTTGTAGGGTTTTTAAGCACAAGTATTTGTGGGCAGCAAATATGGGAGGGATGAGTAGGAGTGATGCACATCCATCTGATAATTGAGACGTCGTCTCAGCTCTCTGCGGCGCTAGTACCTCTCATTGACTGTACAGGCTATGGCCTGTAGAGTGACCTAACGTGACTGGAGTGGTGCAGCATTCCTGCAGCTGACACACTCTTGGCAAGAAATGGCTGTCATTTGAATCAACAATGACTTGTAAGCCTTAATTTATGATAATGTTCTTGTTTACAGAAGGGTTCATGATTTTATGCTTTGTGCGTAGATGTACAGTGTTCAGTATTTTAGAGAAGGATTTTTCTTAAATAGTTGTGTATTCTCACTGAGCTGTTTTCTATTTCTACCAAGTATCCACAAAGAAAAAAGATTTTCACAGAAGGAAACCTGTAGTCTTCCGGAGTAAACAGAATTGTATTTCATCTTCGTTGCATGCTTGTTTTCTTGTTCCTTGCGCGTTTTGAGAAGAGTTTGTTAACCACCATGTCCCTGTAGGGGACACAAATTGTGAATGGTGCTCTGAGATGTGGGATATGACTAGGAATCATCATTCTGATCACAAGTGCTGTTTATCAGCAGTATACAAATAGAGTAAAAAAATGTCCCTTGCACCAAATAACTTTTAGTTAAAAGATAAGGAAAGAAACAGAAGGAGCTTCAGATGGAGGCATGGGCATGTGGGAAAGAGACTCTGAAGGAGGTGAGGATGAATCAGTGTCAGAGTATTTCCTTTTCTACTCCTGTCTCTTGTCCTAGCTCTCCTATAGACTACGTGGAGCTATCCTGAGATTTGATAACAAGATAGGAATGAAAAAGCATCAGATATACAACAAGAATTTCCTAGTAGATACAAATAAATTGGAACTGCTTTTCTTCCCTAACGTGCAAAAAATTTAAACCATGCTACCTGTGAACAGCCATTAATGCTGAGGGCTCATCTCATTTTTTTTTCTATTTAAAAATGTATTGTTTTGATATATGTGGAAAAAAAACGCCAAACCTAGGCTTTGTACATTATGAGGAACACACCAACCAGTTGCATTTGTTTTGCTTTAAACAGGGACATCCGTCGCTGGTGAAAGCCTTGTCTCAAGTGTACGAGAGAGTTTGTGGAAGGAAGATTGATCCTCTCACAGATATCCTGGTGACTGTGGGAGCTTATGGATCTCTCTTTAGTACAATACAGGCATTAATTGAAGAGGGAGATGAAGTAAGTTTTTATTTGAAATATTCATATATGCTCAGTGAAATGATAATTTGCCTGGTTTTTATTCCTCCACTTTTAAATATAAGTTAATGTTGGGGCTTCTTTCAGATGTCCATGAGTTTGATTTGTTACAGTTGCACATCTGACCTCCAGTTTCAGAAGCTGTGATCAGGAGACTATCCTTTGGGTGTCTTCCTATCATTCACCAAGTACAAACCCCTTTCATACTTACGGTACCTGTAGCAGTGTCTTTATCACTATTACTGTTAGGTGACACAGTACACACTGGTTTCTTATTTGAGAAAACTTGCAGGCTGTTGTCAGCAGCAGAAGACTAAGGGTGGTGTGAAGTATTGCTGTTTTATTGGATAACCTTTGTGTATCAAGTTCTGTTTTGGACCATTGCACAGTAGCAGCATAGGTAGAAGAAAAGCCCTTTAAAGAAAGGATTGTTAATTTACTGTACTAGCTGTGATGGTTCATCCCATCGTCCGCCCTTTTGACAATTATATTAAAAGTAATTTTGAGGGGGATATTTGTATCTGTAGTGAACAAGAGTTTTTTGTGTTGTCATGCATTTTGCTTGCAGTGTTTTGTTGGTTTTGCTTGTATAATGCATTCTCCTTTGTATCTTTTCTTCTTTTGTTGCTCTGATATTCTCTCTTTTTTGTAACAGTTCTCTGCTATTAGACTTTGGGGGTTTTTTTTGTTTTGTTTTCCTATTGTCTAGCCTCTACGCAATTTTCCTTGAGTTTGTCCTCTTTTTCTACCTGAAAATTTTCTTCTGATAAAATTTGAGGACTGAAGCCATTTTTATGGGATTTCTAGATACTTGGAAATCATGGAATTTCATGGACAGAATTAGGGCAGCTGTACTGTGGTTCAACAATTTGTTGTTGCTGACTCCCATCTTTGCCTTGCACTTTAAAATCTCTGTGCAGGACACAAACATTCCTAATATTATATCTTAACAGTTGTAATATGTAACTATAGAAGAACAGCCTGTGTGTGTTGTCAGAATGAGCAGTGCTTATCACACTTAGACTGAGGGCATTGTTATGTGATGTTCTAAAAGAAGAAACGTTCTGCAATGTTACATCAGGATGGAGTGCCAGAAACCTTATCAAGTTATACCACCAAAGTAAATCTGGAAATATGATGGTCTCATGCATGGTAAATTCTTTGTTTCTGATACTGATGATTGTAATTTCAGGTAATAATAATAGAGCCATTTTATGACTGTTATGAACCAATGGTAAAGATGGCGGGTGCAAAGCCTGTTTTTATCCCACTGAGATGTGTAAGTAGCTTTTTAAAAATAACTTATCATACAAAGTTTCTCATCCATACTCGATACAGTTTGATGAACACCTAGGCAATGCTTTTCTGTATAGTTTGTCACAATATTCAATTGTATAAAAATGAGATAGATTGCTAGTGTAAGTCTGAGGCAATGACAATCCAAAGCAGATAGAATATTTTATTACTGTTGGGGAAGGTGGGACAATGTTTCTCATTACTTTAATTTGTGCATCCTGAAAGCTGGTCAAAATTCCTTGTTTGGATGTCATCATAGAATGTTTTCAGTGCAAGTAAGGGAAAGAGGATCACATATCAGTGAAATTTCTGGATCTGCTGGTTTTCAAAAGATTCGGTTTCTGATCCCTTCAGCAACTCCTACAATGACAGAATGTAATCTTTTTTCCAAAATCTGCTTATTAAATAAGGAGTAATCATGCTATTTGCTATACATATGAGAATCGCTGTTTCCGTTATTGGTAAAAAGGAATAATTTTGGTATGGGTTAATTTTCAAATTGGTACTGCTGGCATTATGCTGGCAGCTTGTGAAGGTTGTTCTGGATGCGAAGTGTTGATACTGCTGCCATTGCTTTGGGTGACTGGTGGCCTTGCGTGTGGAGGGCTGAGAGGGTCTTTAGGCAGGACTGTTGCATGAGCACTATGAAATCAGAACAACACAGAGTGGCAAAAGCTGCAGGACTGGTGTGGGAGTAGGTGAGACTGTTCCTCTGGGTGTCCTCTTCCTAGGGACACTTTTGAATGATGGGGTTCCTCCAAGTGTTTTCTGTTTCACACCAGTGTTTTTTGTCTGGCCGTCTCCCAGTAATGTGCAGGTGTCAGGAAGTTAGTGTGGCCGTGCTCTTTGTTCTCTGTAGCAACTGGCCCAAACTTCTGTTCTCCTTGTGTAATACCAAAGCAACTCAGAGCCTCAGTGGTGCAGTTTTTTAACTGTTTGGCCACTTTCGTATGGAAAAGGAGGAGGAAAATATCTTGAATCTCTCCAGAGGTGATCAGTCTTTCCAGCCAAGCATGCACACGCTTGTTCTTGTGTTTGGGAAGGCCACAAATTCTCCTGTCATATGACTGGGCTTCCTGCATTGCACACTGCTATAATCAGCATGTGTGTAACCAGATCCTGGAAACCAGTTCCTGGGGAGGCTTTAAGACAGGCAGTGGCTGGGAGAGGACAGCCACTGTCATAGTAATTTACCTTGCTCTTAGTCTCCCTGCCTGTTCCTAGAAGTGTTTTCTCCCAGGAGAGCAGGATAGATTGGATAGGTTGTCAAATATGGTTATGAAAGTATCTGAGGGTGGTAAGTTGGGCATCTCTGTTTAGGCTGCAAATGTTGTATTAATGTAATGCATAAATTTATTGTTTTGGGGTTTCTTGGGGTTTTTTTTAGAAAAATAATGGAAGCTCTGCATCTAGTGCTGATTGGGTCTTAGATCCTGTTGAACTTGCAAATAAATTTAATTCAAAAACAAAAGCAATTATTCTGAATACTCCGCACAACCCTATAGGCAAGGTAAGAGTCCTGCTTTAACACTACTGTAATTTCAGAGTATTCCTTCAATACTGTGATTAATGCATTGTCCCTTACTTTCTTGTATCCCAGGTATTTACCAGGGAAGAGCTGCAAGTAATAGCTGCCCTCTGTATTAAACATGATACCCTGTGCATCAGCGATGAGGTGTACGAATGGCTAGTGTATAAAGGAAATAAACACATTAAAATAGGTACTGATTTTTTGTGGCATCTTAGAAGTGATTGTGGGGTGATGTCATAAACATGTCTTTTGGAGATAATGATTGCTGGAAGGAGCTCAAACTTCAAGCTTTGACTATTTTACAATGTTTAAACTCTTAAGTAGGAGACCCCCTGCCTTTTCTGAAAAATATTTTAAAGAATAATCTCCAAATAGAATTTCCACAGATATCCATAGAAACCAGTGGTACTGATGCTCATAAATCATTTACAATGACCTGAATATCCCATCCTTATTCAGTTACTTTGTTGGCCGTGACAAGTATTACTGCTGTTCATATATGTATATTGGACCGTGCTTTGTTAAAAAACTAACAGAAGTAACAGAGATTAAAACTTCCTTCTCAAAGCATTGTAGAGATAATCAATGTGGGAAATGCATAATGAGGAACACAGTTATTCTTTTATCCAATACTTAGGGGGGAAAAAAAGAAGTATAAAGGTTAGTACAGAGACAGTGCATGAACACTGTTGCTCCAAAGTGCAGAGATGGTGTTAAATAATAGACATTGAATTCAGTGAAGTAAGTTGCTGCGCAGGCAGTGTGACAGCCTGCTAAAGCCTTCAGGCAGTGTTGCTACAGGGGTTAAGCACCACTGCAAGAGCGAACCAGAAACCCAAATATGATGTTATGTCCCTGTCCCTCGTTTTACTTCTTGATCTAAGCTTCACTGAAGTTAGTGGAATCACTCCCACTGTCTCAGAACAAGTGAATCTAGTGCAAGTTACTGAACTCCTTCCCTAATCCTATAATGCTACAGCTAAGCATTTATGTAAAAGTTTCTAGTGTGGTGTTCTTGGTTTAGACCTGCTGATGTATTTGAACTGGCTAAAGTCCAAAACTTCCTTCTTATATGCACAGATATTCTGTTTCTGATGGTACCATCTTGCATGAACTGGCTGTTATGCTATACTTATTGTCATAATGAAGGCATATTTCAGTCGTGTGCAATAGAGACATCTAGTTGAGATTAAACAATCAAATCAAGAGACATAAATATAACTTAGACGTGAAAAAGCTTAGCTTTTTCCCTGGTTTTACCACTGGTTGAATGCTGAATAACTTTGCTTCTATGCTTCAATTCCATATATGTAGAGTGGCAATAGAAGAAACTTTCCATTAGTAGGGGCTACGTCATTGTAAAAACTGAATCTTATAAATCAGGAAAAGGAAATTATATCTAAATGACCTTGCAACACTTACTAGCTCAGCCACACAGCTGCTGAGCTATACAGCTGCAATACATTGCTTGTATCAGCCATGCATAGGCTACGAGTATGTTTTGAAAGTGGCCTAATTTCATGGCTATTGTGGTGCCTTGATAGTGATACCTGCTCAAAGACATGGAAAAAGGGCAACATTTTGGGTATGTTCAGATAGTAATCTGAGTCAGTGCATCCTAACAAGTTACCACAGTAACTGATCATGTGTGGCTTATCAAGTCCCAATTGCAAAGTAAAATGAGTTAAATTAAGCTTTCCTCATGTGCTTAGCAGGTGGTTGATGCAAATAGCTGTCCTTAGAACCAACATTTCTGTGGGTGGTGTAAGGTAATCTGTTTTCCTCTGCAATGGCAGCAGGTCACAACGCTCATCTTGTCAGTTACACTTTGTCTTAGTGGACAGGTGGTGAATTCTTAAGACAGGGGAACTATTGTTCGTTTGTATCAGTATTGTCATTTTAATGATTCAAACCAAAACATTTGCAGCTGAACAAAAGGCATTCTGTAGTTTAGCATAAAATACCATGTAATGGTAGTGCAAGTTAAAGCCTGTACAGTTAGTTAGCTAGGTTTAGGAACATATTCTCTAACAGATCTCACGATATCATCTTGAACTTTCGGTTTAAAATGACTGTGAAACCTTCAGGTTAACACTGTAAACAATAACATTATTTCAATTAAAGAAACAAGATCTGCACTTTTTTACTTAAGTTTCTTATAATTTTTAAATCTGCAAAAGATAATGCAAGCAAAAATTAATGTGTTATTTCACTATTTAAAAACTCCTGTGTTTGCATATTCCATCAAATGCAGTAACACTTTTTTTGTGAGTGATGCAAAATAGATATTGCATCAATTTACAGGGTCTCATGGTGGCTCCTTAATACAATTTAACAGGGGTTGCTAGCCACAGATCGTAACATTAGTACAGTCTTTGTGCTGCACTGAAGCAGTTTTCTGTAGTGTAGAGCACTTCATCATGTTTCTTATCATTATTTGACTTCCATAAAACCGTGGACTTCCTCTAAGTAATGATTGGGGTTGTGCGGGCAGATGTAGAGATTGCAGCTCATAACTGAGGGTCCTGAACAAGCCTCTCAAGAAGCTGAGTGCCATCCCAGGTAACAGGCTTATTATATGTGTTAGTTTGCACTTTGTTAGTTTTCAAATTGTAGGCAGACTTGGTCATGGTGTCATACAACGATGTTGCCATATGGCATGGAGGAATTTCCCTCTCTATTTAAAACTTGCTGCTTGTAAAAGCAATAGAGCTGCTTCTTCCCCAGTGCCCTTTTGCTGCTGCCGTTGTTTGAAATGCTGTTACATTCCGTCTCCAAGGTCGAATTCCTGTGACTATATGGCAAAACAGTCTCGCTAGAGGGCATGAGCTTTGAAATTCAATTCTTTTTGCAGTCTGAGAGTGCTAGTTTGCTTGCCTTTGTGAAGTATCTATACTCGAGCTAGCTAGCGAAAAGATGCATCTGTTCAAACTGCCTTTTTGTTTTCAAGGTCACAGAGCAGCTGAGTGAATACGGGTGAGCTAATAGGAATATGGGTTTCTTTCCTGCTGTTTTGTTTCTCCTCTTGGCAAGTGTGCTCAGAAAAAATACAATACATGTTTTCAAATAACTGCAAAGACTTATACCATGTCTAATGCAGATAACTGCTGTAAAAACTTTGTTATGAAATTCAGTGGCTTTATTTGGAAAATCTTTGTTCATTGGTCTCCCTAGAGAGGGGCTTTAACAATTGCCAGATTCATTGGTAGTGGTTGTAGTGTACAAATGAGGTGGAGCCAGATGTTGTTGACCGCTGTAATGGCAGTAGTGGTATGACCTTGTCTAACTTCGTGTCTCAGACTTCAGTGTGTCTTGATTTATCTGTTTCTGTTGAAAATGAATTAAGTTAAAGAGTCCAAATAGAGCTCCCCTGAAGCAGTGTACAGAAAAAAAATTGCAAACTAGAGGAAGAGACCTTTGGTCTGTCATCACCTTGGAAAAGAAACAAAGGATTTTGGTCTCCTATCAGATACACGGTGACAGAGATAGGCCTCTGTGTGTCCCTTAGTCCTTGCAGACGTCCTTAGCTGGCTGCTTTTGTCTGTCAGTCCCAGGCCTGTTGAAATTATATAACAAAATGTAATTTATTTACCCACTCTGCTGGGTTTCTGATTCCTGCGGTGGTACGTTCTGGGTTAGAAGTCTTAGTAATTCTTTTCTTTTTCTGATGTCTGAGACAGACAGTGAGACTGAACTGAACAATTCTATTAAAATGGCTTGCAGTGCCTGAGTTAATGTCGTATATGATGCTATTATCAGGCATCAGTAATAATGCTGTCTTGAGATGAATGAGTAGTCACTTCTTAGGTCATATCTTTCTTATGAATAATTATGCATTTTAGCTGAGGATAACTAACATGTAGTTTTCACAAACTGTGCCTCTCATTTTCTGCCTCTTCTTTCTCCTTTCATTAATCTTTACCTTCTTTTCATGCCAGAAAAACATTAGCACATATAGCCTTTCTCATTTGTTACAATTGCTATAACTTTAGAATATTCTCATTGCTTGCTTAATATGCTACAATGATATATCAACATATAGCTCTGAGCTAGGGGCAGTACAGTTTTTGTAACTAAATGGAATATGTGAGTGCACCTGTACCCAATTAATTTTATTTCATATACAGCTACGTTGCCAGGTATGTGGGAAAGAACAATAACTATAGGAAGTGCTGGAAAAACATATAGTGTAACTGGCTGGAAGGTAAGAAGAATCAATATAAAAGAGTTCAGTTGCATAAATAACAATGCATTTATTACACTAAAAAAGTCTGGTCTTATGACCTGTCTTTGCCAGAAAGCTTCTGGCAAATCTCCATGTCTCCAAAACATGAAGATAGCATTCAGTTGGAGCAATTACCTGTCTTGAACATGCATGTTTTAATTCTCTTCTTGTCTCTTGATTAATAAGCTCTTGTGAGAAAACAATACTAAAAAAATAAATGCTGTACTATTTGTTCAAAATCATTCAAGATTCTTGGAGAAAATGTGGATATTACAGTATTTTAGCTTCCTAATTTTGTGGTGATATTTTCGGATTGTGATAATGGTATGTTTTGGAATCGCTCGTATTATTTGTAAAATATTTAATGATAATATTTTGCTTGACTTTACAATACATATCAGAAAGTAAACAAAAATACTTAACCATTTGGCAACTAAATTCTTTCTTCTACATCACCTGTTTTCAAACTGATCCATGACATATGATTCAGTAGTGAGCTTTTGTTTTACGCTCAAACCACCTTTGACACAGGAGCTTATGAGATGGAAAGATTCTAAAACAATTAGGAATAATATTCCTAATAAATGCTCACTTTGATTTCTAACCCTTTTTATATGAAGAGTTAAAAGTTTGCTCAGTACCCTATGAGAGACAGGGATAATTGAAAGTATAACTGTTGGCTCAAATCTAGAATTTTAAGGGCATCACTCAGCAAACTTTGTGTAAACCAGGTCTTTTCTGAATTCTTTATCAAAACCAATCCACTACCAATTCTTTAAAGAGAAAAACTTGAAACATAGCCTAATTTTAATTCTTTGTTAATTTTTCGTAACACCATTGCTGTAAATATAACATATACTTTCTTCCCTTAGCTTGGTTGGTCCATTGGCCCCCAGAACCTGATTAAGCATTTGCAAGTTGTTCACCAAAATACACTGTACACTTGCCCAACTCCGTTACAGGTAGGTACAGACGGGGCAGAGGAGGTTATTTTCTGGTGTGGCAAAATTGTAGGACTCGCTGTAATAAGATAATAATCACAACATTTAATTTTTAGTTGTCAAAATAGATCTTCTGGGGTGCGAGAAGAGGAAAAAAATTTGATCAGCCCACTAGACATTTAAAAAAAAAAAAGAAAAAAAAGAAAATCAGTGTCTTGCAGATTCTTTCTTCTTTCACCTACAAACTGCTGCTTCTTGCATAAAACACAACAAGCTTAGTGGTTTCCTAGCTAATACAAATAAATAAAAGTTGTTGCAATAAGGTCTTGTTTTACTGAGCATTATCTCTGTCTACTAGACAGAGACACTAATTTCTAGTGTTCTACGGTACATTATTATCAAGAATGTAAACTTAGCTTCAATTCAGATTATAAACCCTTCTGTCAAGGACTGTGACATCTGGATATGATTAGTGCCTAAACAAATGATTGGGTACTTTGGGTGTGGCTGCAGCACAAAGTAACAAGCAAATTACATTCTTGGATGTAGCTGGTGTAATTTGCATATTCTAATTTGCTTAATAAGGTCCAGAATCGAAGAAAAATCCATGTAATTTCAGTAGGAAATGTGTGAGTGTCTTTGAGTCTACTGAGTGTCCGTGAGTACTTTGAACATTGATTATGTTTCCAGGAGGCTTTGGCACAAGCATTTTGGATAGACTACGAACGCATGGATGACCCAGCCTGCTATTTTTACTCCCTGTCTCGAGAGCTGGAAAGCAAGCGGGATCGGATGGCTCAGCTACTTGAAGGAGCTGGACTAAAGCCTGTCATTCCAGATGGAGGCTACTTTATGATTGTTGATGTTTCTACATTAAGTTAGTATGAAGTTTATTAAAAAGGGTGTGGAAAGCAAATATTATGGTGAAGCTGAATATGCAACTTTCATCTTAAACTATATTCTAATTTCATGTTTGTATAACATTGTCAGAAGTACTAATTGGGACTGAAATTTTCTCTGTGACCTTTGCCTGGAGGTAGATTTTATAAGCTTCAGCAAAGCCTTTATTTGTGATCCTAACTACTGTCTGTATTTTGCAAAGCTTTGGCAAGGTTTACAGAGGATAAAGGAGGTGAACAAAAATTTATATTTTCAAAATGTCTACAATTATGAAAAATTTTGAGTGCCAAGCACCTGGCTTAATATCCTGAGTTTGTACCAGTTGTACTTTCCCCCTTCTTTTTTTTCTTTTGTTTTGTTTATTTTATTTTTCTTAATCTGAAGTTATACCCTGAAGGCTCTTTGAGGCATTCTGATTTCTAAACACTGTAAAATGCTACCAAAATTTACAAATTTTGGAAATTTCCTTTTGGAAATGCAGATTTTGGTAACTTTGGAGGAAGAATTCCCAGAGGGGAGCATTTTTTAGTTCCACATTTTTCACTGACTGATCCTAATGACACTTGTCATTCACACAGAAGTGTTTAAACTCAGCTGGACCTTGCAGTGCTACCAGGTGTCAGAAAGTTTTAGATATCCTAGTTTCACAGATGAGAGAAGTGCAGTTGTAGTGCTTGTTGCTGTCCAAGCGAAAAGTACACTCTTCAGTACCCTCCACAGTCCTGATCCCTCAGTAACCCAGACTTGAGGACTCCTTGGAATACTGCGTAGCGTTCTTCCAAGCTACATGTCTGAATTTGCTTTGAATGGAAAGCAAGTGCTCAGGTCAGAATGGAAAGGTTCAAACTATTTTAATTCTTATAGTATATTTTTAAAATTGTAATAAATTATATTTTAAGATGAAAGTATACATCTTAATTCTTAACTATAATAAAGTGCTGTTAATGAATGCCTTCCCAATGGAGCCAAGGAAATCTTACAGCCTGTTTGTTTTAAATTTGATATTTTTAGATGTGGATCTCTCTGATGTAGATGATAAACAGCCTTATGATTATAAATTTGTGAAATGGATGATAAGGTCTAAGGTAAGGTGTCTTAGTCATACTCTTTTTTTAGAAATGCTTTTCTATCGAAAGCAAAAGCAGTGCAACTGTATTTATTAAATAATGTAGTAGAGATTTTCCATTCAAAATATTATTTGGTGTTTATAGTAACTGCTGATAATGATGTGGTTAAAATATTGCTAAATATACTGAAAAATTACACTGTAGGTTTGTGTTGTGTACCAGTATTTTTCTTTCGGCATGCTTAAATTCTAATTGTACAAAAATACCTTTGAAATGTTTTGCCTAAGAAAAGTAATTTGAATTTAGTAAAGCCTAGCTAGTGCATACAAAACTAAACCTTGACTTTCCCTCACATGTTGGGAGGGAGAGTTCTAGAAATGAAATAATAAAATCATCATGCTTAAAACAGATTTTTTAAATACGTATACAAAATAAGCAAATAATATTTCTGGTTTATGTTTCAGAAGCTGTCAGCAATTCCTCTTTCAGCGTTCTGTGGTCCTGAAACAAAAAAGCAGTTTGAAAAATATATACGTTTTTGCTTTATTAAGGTAAATTTGTTTCCTGGGAAGATTTAAGACTCCTAAAAATCAATGCAGTACAGAAATCTGCAAGGACCTGATTGTTATATTTTGCCCAGGATCTCCTGAGTTGGATGGTTTTAGGAATAAAGTTAGTTTGCTGTAAAATTCAGCACAAAGTAGCTTCAACTGAGGGACTTTAAACCATAAATGTGGGTGGCATGGCTGAGAAGGGCAAGTGGCAGAAAACAGCTGGGTGGGTAGGCCTTTTTTAGCTTACTCTATTGATTTTTAAAAACATTCTTGACCAGTGGTGATGGTGAAAATTAATGGCACGGGTACAGTACCAATTAAGGTGAGTTCTATAATCCAGAATAGCAAATAATTGTAGAGCAGAGTGGTATACCCCATGCCTATTCGGTTTCCAACAACAAAAACAGTGAAGAGGTCACCTTCAGGTTTAGCTCACTTGTCTGAAAGCACATAGGGTTTCACACGAGCGCTGAATTACAAAAGAAAGCGAAGACACGGGAAGTTATTTTACATGTTTTTTGTGAATTGGCTGACTTTTGCCATTTTATGAGCATCTGCTTTTCACATATTCTTCCCCCTGTTGAACCTGTTCTTGGGAAGACTGAAAGACTTTGGGGACGGGTACATATGCTTTGATAAGCCCACAGCCCTGAGATGTTTCCTGATTGTTCTGTAGCAGAGTCAGCATGATGGAACATGTGCAGCTCCCTCACCATTCTGGTGTAAAGATCAGAGCCTTAGCCTGAACCAGTAATGAAGGGGAGTTTCTGCTTGTGTTGCTTAGCTCTTTTGATGAAGTATAAAGACTCTGATATAAACCGAGACTTGCTGGCTGTAAATGTGGCTTGCCCAGGCTGAACAGCGCTAATCATGTCGAGCTAACGACTACTTGTATGACTCAGCAGGTTGTAGGCAAGCCACGCAACTGGCCAGTGGATACATTACCCATAGTTAGAGGGATTATGTTTAAGTAGTTCACAGCATAACTTGGTTGCATGGAGATTTAAAGTTCTCAAGTGTATGCATAAAGATTAGGAAACTATGCTAGCATGTCTCCAATATAGAGCTCCCAAGTACATCACGGCATAAATGCCAGGCATTTATATAAGATGTATTGCTTTCATTAAATTTGATAGTAGGAATGCTGAGAAAACATGTTATCTTTTAAATATTCCTAATAAATATTTGCAAGGAATCGGCATTGAATTCTTTGTGTAGTCTAGATTTGTAGCTATAACTGCTGATGAAAAACTGAGAGATATTTACAGGATGCAAGGGAAACTGCCAAATATTGATTTGGGGTGATATAATCGTGACTGCTACTCTCTTTTCAAGAACTCCATACTTGCAGTAATATTGATATTCCTTGTTTTGCAGAAAGACAGTACACTGGATGCAGCTGAGGCAATCCTGAAGAACTGGAATAAACAGACAGCCTGATTTTTCTTATTAACTCTTCCATCTGGTATAATTATCTAATAGTAGGGGGTTTTATTGCAAATTCAAGAACAAATTACTTAATACAGTACAGAATTAATATGACATTGTAAATAACTTTGTGCTGCCACCTGCTGAGAAGTTAAAATAATGATTTACTGACATACGCATAATGCAACTTAGAGGTTATTTTCAGTCTTTTCAAAATAATTTATTTTTCTCCTAAAAAATATATATATTTGGTATTCACTTCTTTTACTGAAAGGCAAAAAAATTGTAGGACTCTTAAAATACCTATATCGTCTATTTATTTTATACAAAGTTATAAGAAAAAAGTGTGAGGTGTTTTTGGTATGAGATAGTATAGGAACTAGAAGTGAGACTGAAACATCGTGGTTTGGGAAACCTGATAGCCTGCAGTGGAGGAAAATTAAGATATGCCTCATACTAGATAATTGCAGTGACTTTCTACATACATACCTCCCAACCCTGCCCATGCACAAATTGCATTGGTTTAAATGAAGTGATTGAGTTAAATCAATAGTGTTTATACTATAGGCAAGATGAAAAAGTGCTAAGTTGCATAATTAGTATTTTGTTTTCCCGCAATAGTCACATGTGCTGTTCTGAAAGTATTCAGTCCTCAATAAAATGATAGAAGTGGCCTCTAGAATAGGAATTCTATTTACTCATGTCTACTTATTTACATATTACATGGATGAATGTACAAAGCAAAATAAAGGGCCTTGCTTTAGAGGCTCCTTCACAATCAGATGTACAGGGACATAATTAATCCTGTCATCCTTTTTTTTTTTTTTGGCATGTTCAGAACATTGGTAACTTCACACCAAACATATTTCAAACTCTTTAGATCTAGGGGGAGTGTGGAGATGGGCCCAGTACTGTGCTGTGGAGCTCAACTAACTTTCAAGCTCAGCTGATAAAGGACTGTGTCAAGAGATCGATATGGAGAATTCCTTTCTAGTTGCTTCCTATTTCAGTTCTCTCCGCAACCTTTTCATCTGTTGATGGGTTTCCCACTAGCAGGAGCAATCCAGGTAGCAAACCTTTTAAGGCTGTGTGTTATGTTTTCCATGTTGTTTCTATATTCTTCCCACAAGCCTTATGATGGAAAGCCTGAACTAATTCAACAGCTGGATTTGCAAATATTTTACTCATTTTGTGATCACGTAGCTAGAATCCTAACTGAATTCCATCTGAATTCCACACTGTCACCATGGCCAGGGCCTAAAAAAAAACAGTATAGAAACTGGACTGTGAGAACAGCTGTGAGGCTTTTTCCTTAATGCTACTTGGGCTTGGGCTTTTGGGAGTCCAGTAGCTGGGAATTCTGTAGTCCTTGTAGCTGTCTTGCACTGCCAGTCCCCGAATCTCACTAGAAAATGGTTGGCTGGTATTTTTAAGGTGGTGTGTAGTCTTTGTGTAGAAAAATCAATTTAATATTTAAAATGAGCTAACTGAAGTTTCAATATGAATTTCATGTGGAAATTCTTACATTAAATTCCAGGAGGAACTATTTTTTTAAGATGCGTGAATTTCTGTGAAATCTAAGTTTCTGTGAAATCTGCACTCTACAAGGAGTTTTAAATGTGTTTATGTAAGTTGCACTGGGGAGCTGTGCTGTTGCAGGAACTGAGGGCAGTGCAGTAGTCTATTGAGCTGCATGGTAATTTGGGAAAGGAAAATGTAAAATAATCTGCTGCTTTAACTGAAAAGTAATTTTTTAATAAAATTAAGCAGATTTTTCTAGCATAAATATGTGGTGAAAACATAGGCTTCTATGAAATGCATGATTATTGGAATCAAAATTTTCTAATTTCTTAAGCCTCTGAAATGATACAAAGTAATAAATTTTTTGAATTTTGGTTTGTTGTCCTTGAAACAGGTGCTTCTCAATGCAATTAAACCTTGCACAGGTAATATTATTTTCATCATTGTTATATATAAAAAGTTTTAAAGATCATTGCATCATGCTTCTCTTGAAGATAACAGCGACAGAGCACAATTCTCTTTAAGTATTTTTTAAAACCCTATTTCTACAATCTAAGATTTTCCTGAGATAGCGGGCTTGTTAGCATGTGAGCGCATACATAATTGGGTTCTGTGGCCTCAAAACAGTAGTAAGGTATTAAAGGTTCTTCCATTCACTTTTCCTTACAGTGTTTTCATTCCTCTCTTTAAAAAAAAAGGCAAAAAAAAGCAGACCTCACTGCTTCCAAGAGACTTGATGTAACACTCTTCCATTACTCTCATTGGCAAATGGGAGACCCTGTGTAAAATTGGTCTAGAGTATGCATGAAGGAAAAATGATATGTAGGGCTGAAGAGAAAATTAAGAAAACTGTAGCAAAATAATTTTTCCATTGTTGTGTTTGACTGTTTCAAATATCTCATTAGTATGCTAATAATGCAGCTGCTAAAGCACCAAATTGACTTGGGAGACACAGGTGGCCAATGTTTAAAGGCGGCTCCGCATCATGTATACGTGCAGAGCCCTACTTATATGGGCTGGTTTTGGCTGGGATCAAGTTAATTTGCTTCATAGTAGCTTGTGTGGGCCTGTGTTTCAGACTTCTGCTGGAAACAGCATTGATAACAAACATTTTAATTACTGCTGAGCAGCGTCGAGGGCTTTTCTGCCCCTAAGACTGCCCCGCCAGCGAGTATGTTGGAGGTGCACAAAAAGTTGGAATGCAGGTGGGACAACGGACCCCAGCGGACCAAAGGAATATTCCATACCATGTGACGACATATTCAGCAATAAAACTGGGGGGGGAGGTTGACGGGGGGCCGCTGCTTAGGGACTGGCTGGGCATCATCTGGTTGGTGGTGAGCAATCGTTTTAATTTGTGTTACTTGTCTTTCTTGGGGTTTATTTTCCTCTCTCTTTGATTTATTTTTTTTTTCCCCTCTTTTCCTTACAGGTTTTTTTTATTTATTTATTGAGGGTTTTTTTTAAAAAATTATTACACTGTTTTTATGTCATCCCACAAGTTTCTTTCTCACTTTTACCCTTCCAATTCTCCCCCCATCCTACTGGGGAAATGGGAGTGAGTGAGGGGCTGTGTGGTGTTCAGTTGCTGGCTGGGGTTAAACCACAACCCTTATGTTGTAAGACCCATTGTATTAGACTTGCGTAGTTTAAATTTCCTTTTTCCTATTTTGCCCAGGTGCTGTAATGTGGTAATCTTTTTGTTTCATCAGATGTCTGAACACATAAGATGCAGCAAAACAAGTATAATTCAGCTGCTCTGGCTATTTATTGTTTCCTTCATTTGCTCCTTTGAGGCATTTGACTGACATCTGCTATTTTAACAAAATGACCGTTGGCTAAATCAACAAACCATTACAAAGGACCTTTAGATGTACAAGTAAGAACCAGTGACTTGTTTTCGTTGATGTTCATTGTGTTTTCAAAGGCATCTGAATATCCCGTTGCATTATTGTTGAAATGATGCTGGTGATACTAGCAATGTAAGAATTGCAATTTAATTGCAATTTAATTACACATTTTTATTACTGACAGTACCTAGCATGAGATACTTTGGGTGAAGTTTTAAAATAGAATTATTGTTGTAACTACAGTGATGGGAGAGAACAGATTTAGTTGGGGACAGCAAGGCAGAACTTCCCATAAGTTATTAAAATGATCTGTTGTTGTTGACAGAGACTGTTGATAGTGGTATTCCTGTCTGCCACATCAACCATTTTTTCTGCTGCTTGTGGACAAAGCGCTTGAAAAATCGCTGCAGACAGGGAATAAAGAAATGCTGAGATATGACCTATCATATTTTTTTGCAACATTTCTGAAAATGATTGTCTTTCTGGGGTGGAAATTAAACTCTTTCAATTCTAGTTAATGAGAATAGGGTCAGGAGGGACCCGCTGTTGACAGTGATTGCCAGCAGATCTTTTTCATAGAACGGATTATATGAGAAGCCAGGACAAACCTGGAAAGCTTGATGGGACTGACAGTGCTGATGGGGCACATCTGTTGCAGACACCGCTACATAGACATTTCAGAGGTTATGCGGAAACTTAATATCCCGGGATGCATTCACATTGACAGTTACAGGTTTTTTTTTTTTTTATTACTGTTTTATCTTTTGGGTTTATTGAGCATTTGTGAAAAAGGTAATTGCAAATGGAAAAAGAGAAGCTTTAAATTTATATCTTAGCATCTGTATCTTCTAATAGTTCAGCTTCCTTATATTGCAAAAGGTATGTATATATATTTAAATCTAAGGACTGTGTTGGCAAGTTCAAACTAGCTTGTTTTCAACCAGCACACACACGATAATGAATTTGACTCAATATTAGCAAGTATTAAGAGAACTTTTCAACCCTGCTGAATTTTCTTCTTTGAGCCAGGAAACTGAAAAACACCCTTGTTACATAGTGGAGATATGGTCTTAAGTGCTATGGACAGTCCTTAGTATCTGATTCATCAATAACCAATTTACAACGGTTCAGAGACTTCAATCCTGATCCCTTTAAGGCACTGAAGTAATGGCACTTTCCAAAATTTGTAGATGCTCCTGTTCTATTCATCCCTCTCAGTGAGCAGAGGTTTGTGCCAAAGGAACGGGTTTTTTTCTCCCCACTGTTTTACAACTTGGGCTTGAAACCCTGGTGTTGCTGCTCAATATACGGACTAATGTTGCATACGGATAATCTCTTAGGGAATTAGAGTCTGGACGGGAGTGCAGTGCTGGAGGGCTTTGGCTTTGCATCCATCCCTGGGCGTTTCTCCTCCTCCTTGGCCTAACGCTTGCTGCCCAGGTGGCTGCGAGGCGGGCACAGGATCCCCTGCTGCAGGAGTGTGGTGGGGAACACGGGAAGCCGGCACCAACCATCAGGCCTGTCCAGTTGTATCTGCCTGCGGCATTGCATGGAGCCCCTTCGCCAAGGGCTTCCGCAAGTCATGGCCAGGCCACCTCACACCCGCGGGTCCTGCAGAATCAGCCAAGTGGCAAACCAGAACAGCTGTAGCCCGTGATGCCAGTGCTGGGGAGCTAAACCTTTCTTCCCCTTTCTGGGAAATCAGCCTCCGCTTGGTCTCGGCTCCAGAGCCAAGAGCATGTTGCGCCCCGGACACCTCTGTGCAAACTCCATGCTTTTGCTTGAACTCCCCTCCCGCGGTGTTTCACCGAGCTGCTGGAGCTCGCCCAGGAACAGGGGCGGCCCCGCTCCGAGGTGGGCCGGGGCAGGGTGAGGCGCGGGCTGCCGGGGGGCCCGACGCCGCGGGGCTCCTGGGCCGCCCGTCGGGGCGCTGGGTGGCGGCTGGGCCCAGGGGCAGGTTCCGGTTCCGCCTCCCCGCCTGCAGGCGGTCGGAGCGAGGGGCCGTTCTGAGCCCACAGCCGCGGGCGGGCGGCGGCGTTTGACTCGCCGCAGCAAGACATCGGCCCCTCAAACGGCCCGTTTCACCTCGGGTGGCTAAGCCGGGCCTCGGCCCCGCCGGGAGGCGACGGGCAAGCAGCCCTGCGGCAAGGGCGGGGCCCGTCCGCCGACGGCCTCGCCCCGCTTTGTCCCTTGGCGCGACCCGTAGCGAGCGCTCGGCAGGCCCCGCCCAGCGCCGGGGCTATATAAAGGGGCACCGTCGCGCGGCCTGCTGACTCCACACCGGCGCTGCGGCACGAGAGGGCAGGATGGCGTCCACCAGCCGGTACGGGAGGGCGGCCGGCCGGCCTGGGCGCTCGGAGGAGGGCCGCGAGGGAGGAGGCGGGCTGGGGGGCTCCGCCGTCTCTCCGTGTCCGCGGCACAGGAGAGAAAATGGCCGCGTTGCCCCTGCTGCCGCCCCGCGGAGGAACCGGTGGCTGTCGCTGCCCTTGCCCGGCCCCGGCGTCCCCGGCTTGGCGCGGCGCTCTGGGTTGGCGGCACCCCGGCCGCTCTCCCGTGTTTCAGGGCCGCCTTGTGCGCCGCTCCCAGGGTGGCGGGAGCGCCGCGACGGTCCGGGCCTCCCCGGGCTTCTCCGTGTGGGCCGGGCCGGGCGGCCTCTGAGGGGCCGTCGGAGGTCGGGAGTGCCGGGGAGGCCGAGCTCCCCGCCGTGCTGTGTCGTGTCACTATTAACCCGAGAGGAAGCGAACGTTTTGGGGGCGCTTCGTGGCCATTCGTGACGTGATTGCGGCGCCCCTCGTTAGCGAGAGCTCGCTGTCGCCGGCGATCGAGCCCTTTTTCCCGCAGGGCCGAGCTCGTACCTCGGCCGTGCCTTATCGGTGCCGCCGAGCGCGGCTCCGGGCGGGGGGGGCGGTTGGTCGCCGTCCAGGGTGTTGGGTGCCGTCGGGCCGTCGGACGGGTCCCGCGGGCGCGCAGCCCCCGGCGCCGGGCAGCCTGTGGCGTCCGCGCCGCCTCCATGCCGGGGTGGCTGCGCCCCGCCGGGGTTATCGGGTCCCGAAAGCAGCTCTTGGGCTCCCACCCTGAGTCCCTGCCCGCAGGAGCCGGTGGCCAAACGGCTCCCGGGCTCCGAATTAGTGTTTCACACTGGAGAAGGTTTTGTTTCACATCAGGAATGAAGGCCCGTGGAGCGCGGGCTGTGGAGTGACTCTGTTACTCCTGCTAAACCTGTCCCAGGACCTAGGGAGCGCTTCCTATTAGTCCTGCTGCAACTCGGGAGCTATTTGCTGAGGTGGGCCTTTACACGTGCCCTGCATTTTCCTTTAGTAGAGTGGACTTAGTATATTAACTCTGTATGTTACAAGGAGTACAGTTAATGCTAGGACAGGAAAGCTAATTTTTACAAGGCTTTGTAAATGTAAAGTCTGAAACAAAACACTGCTGGTGTTCTTTCAGGCTTCTGGATTTTTATTTTTTTTTTTTTTCTTTTGCTTAGTGTGTCGCTAGCCTTTTGCGTAATGCCAAACATCAGATGATTGCACATGCTTTGTCAACAGTTCTGTCTTGCCATATGAAACTACTGGCTGGGAGTAACTTCTCATTACTTCTTGGAAAGTAGTTTAAAGGGGTTTTATGTAGTATTTTGAACATAATTTACATCTGAAGATCCTGTGTGTACATGTTCTTTCTGGAGGCTTTAATATCAATAATGATGTTGATTTTCAATTTTTTTTTTCTGAACAGTCACTGGATTAAAATGCTGGCGTATGGGGGGGGGGGGGTTGTTTTGTTTTGTGCTTGCCGTAGTTTAGCCCCAGCTGGCAACTGAGCTGCACGCAGCTGCTTGCTCACTTCCACCTGTGCCCCCCCGCGGCTGGGGGGAGAGAAGAGAATCGGAAGAGTGAAAGTGAAAAAACTCACGAGTTGAGATAAAACCAGTTTAATAATTGAGATGTAATAGTAATAACTTACTATGAAAAGGAAAATAACAAAGAGAGAGAAGTAAATCCCAAGAAAGACAAGCCATGCAAGTGAAAAACAATTTCTCACCACCAACTGAGGAGTGCCCGGCCTGTCCCTGAGCAGGGGCCCGCCCCGGCCAGCTTCCTCCCCTAGTGCGTGCTGAGCATGACGTCGTATGGTATGGAATATCCCTTTGGCCAGCTTGGGTTAGCGCTCCTGGCCAGGTCTCCTCCCAGCTTCTCGTATGGCCCCAGCTTCCTCCCTGGCAGGGCAGTATGAGAAGCTGAAGAGTCCTTGACTTAGCATAAACGCTGTTAGCAACAAGGAAAACATCTGTGTTATTGACATTACTCTCATCAGAAATCCCAAACACAGCCCTGTACCAGCTACTAGGAAGAAAACTATTCTAGCCAAAATCAAGACAGTGCTGTTAGCTCATCAGAAATCTCTAAAAAGTAAAAATTAAGATGGAATGTATAGAACAGACTGAAGTAATGGGCTAGTGGGAAGGAGGGAACTCGGATTAATTTAAATTTAATAAACTATTTTCTACAGTTGAAAGGATTAGTAGTTATTTTTTGGGAAGATCAGATTTAGGTTGGGGGGTACTCGCCACAAATTTTTTGTGATCATCCTCCATACCCTCTGCTTTTTAGCTTGAGCAAAACGGCTTGGTTGACTGTACAGACTCCAATTGTAAATATTTATTATTCTGATTTTGAAATTGTGGGTTTTAACAAAATTGGTGAGCAATCGCTAGTAGTTTGAATGAGGTATTTACTTTTTAAAGGTTTGGTTATAAGTAAGGGGTTATTACTGTAGTCAGTAACTGAAGCTGTTGTGTTAAATAGTGCTAATGCTATATAAGAAGTTTTTTATATCTGCTGTAACTCTTGAAGATACTCGTGTGTGATGGAGACGGAGCCCTGTTACCAGAAGCAGTTGTCACAGAAGCTCCTGTCAGGAACTGATGTTTTTTTGTTAAATCTCACAATTGATGAGTTGTTTAATTAAAAAGTTTGTGGTTTTTTTTTTTTCTTCAAATACTTGAAAATTATAAAACAATGATAGAATCAGCTATTTTCTAAAACTGTATGTTATGTATGTGCTACTTCCTGAATTAAGGACCTTTTAAGTAATATATTGATCTGATTAGAATTAGTGAGAATGCTCATTTGGAATGAAGCACTCGCCACTAACTTCTTCAGGGAAATTCATTTAGTGGCAGACTGTGAGTTAAACCACACTTAATTAAGTCTGTTATTTAGATTTTTTTTATTTAATTTGAAGTGGGTTTGGTACAAGATGCATCACAAAAAATTTGGACTTTAAGACAACCTGAAGTCTTGATTGTCAAACGCAGCAATACAACATTTAAATAAAAGGTGAAGTTCAGGTGATTAGGTTAATATTCTATCGTTCAAATCACTATAAATTCTGTGTTATTAAATTGGTCTTTTTAGCAAGGAACTCTTTTGGATATGCAGCCTGCTTGATTAAAAGTAATTAGTACTTCTGATTTCTTTTTTTCTTCTTAGTTTGGATGTACTTCCAAGAGTGACTTGCCCAAATCATCCAGATTCCATTTTAGTAGAGGATTACAGAGCTGGTGATATGATTTGTTCTGAGTGTGGGCTAGTAGTAGGTAAGTAGCTCTTCATATTTTCATGAATTACCATACAACTTAAATTGTACGCGTAGACTTGTTTTCCCACAAAACTGGTATATGATAATTTGAGTATTAAAAGGCCTTTTCTTGATGCCTAAATGTTTTCTTTTATAATACTCTGTTGGCTAAAAGCTTACTGTTTTTAATAGTTCGTCTTTTGGTAACTCCTTGCATTGTGAAAAGAATCAAACTCTCTTTAGATTGAAAATTTAAAATATGTTGTAATTTAAAATAAGTTGTAATATTAAATTAGAATATTGTACTGTCTAGTCCAGTCTGCTGTCTTTAATCATGATAGTTGTTTCAGTCAGGAAAGTGTAAGAAATGTAATAAAAGTTCATTGTCAAATAGCTTGCTTACAAAAAGAAAAAAATCTCAGTTTCTCACTAGTTAGAGGTTATCTTCTGCCCTGAGGAATTCTCTCTATATCCTTGCCAGCACCTGGGCTTTTTTAATTACTTCTCCTAAGGCTCTTAGTACTATCCAAAGCAAGTATCCAGTTTTTCCTCTGGAATTTTTCTGAGCTCTTTTACTCTGTTTGTGTGACAGCAACTTCCACAGGCTAAACTGTATTTCTAAGTATAATTGAATATGAAAGGTGTTTAAGTCCTTTTTTGTCTTTGTTTGAATGAGTGAGAGGGAGAGACAATCACGCCGCTTATTTATTTTTGCGGATCTCTTCTAGGATGAACATCTTATTGGGCATCTTTCTGTCTTTATTCCTTTTGCAAGCAAAACTTTTCATGCTCCTGTAATGATCATTCTTTAAACCTCCTTTATTTCTTTTAATTTTTTTTATGCACACCATGACCCAAAAGAAAATGCTTGGTTTAGAGGGTGCATGTTCAGGCAATTCATTCAGTGGTACTAAATATTTCATATGGTTTTATATCCTTCTCTCCTAGGCTGTGGTGATCTTGTTTTGGCTCTTGTCTTCCACCAAATAAAAAATGTTCATACAGCTGTTAGTGTAAAGCTAAAGGTTTAGTAAGTTGCAGCAAAAGTAGTGCTAATTTAGCCATGTGACTAAAATATGTCTTTTGTTTATGCAAAAAGCAAAATTCTACATAGCTTATTAACGTCAGCGGAAAAATATTTAAACTGGAGTACCAGTTTCCTGGAATAGTATGAAACCATTTAAAAGGCTAGGGGGAAGATTGTTACTTTCTTCGTTAAAAGAAGGACTGGTTTAAATTGCATAAATTCTGACAAAGATAAATGAACCGTAACAGATTTGCTGGTTAAAAATTCAAATGTCCACATCAGTATTTCCTATTGAAATATGGTAATAGGCTTCTAAGTTATTGCTAAAAAATAGTTTGGTCCACGCTCAGCTCTTTGCATGGCTGCCATAGAAGTTGAACAAAGCTTAGAAAAGCCCATCTTGATCAGTTCATAACTTTTAAGGTAACGCCAGCTGTAGAAGAAGAGGAAAGGTTTTGCTTGATCCGTTTCATTTTTAGGAATTTGGGAGTTCAGAAATCTCATTTCATGTACCTTCTGTTACCCAGTCACAAGGTTTTCTTTATTTAAAGATTTACTCTGTGGTCTCTTCTGAATCAATAGAGTTGGAGATTTCTTTAGTTCACATTATCAGCATTTTTGATGAGCTGAATCATTAGAATATTAATGCAGACTTTTGCTGAGTTGAATTTTTAAAATGTTTAAAATGGTCTTAGTCCTCGTTACAGCCAGTGCTACTGGTAGGGTATAAAGTGGTTTTTCTTTAAGCATGCAGTGTTTTTTAAGTAGGCCTTTCTATGGATTCGTCACTAAAAGGCTTTAACATTTACTTCCGTTGTGCTGATTGTTTTTATTCTGTCCCTTCAGCAATTTAGTTTACCTGTATATATCCAGTTCATTAGCTAGGGTATCTAGCAGCTAGTTTGGAAAACTAATTAAATCGGATGAAGATAAATAATTGAACAGTGCACAACCAAACAGAAGTGTGAACGTTCAACATTTTCTCTTCTGGTCTGTTAAGAAATTTAGAGGAGGAAAAAACCAGATCCAGTTCTTGATGCCTGCTTTCTGGAGATGCGTGTGAAGTAGGGATGTTTTAAGGGAGCAAAGACAAAATTTTACTTCCAGATAAGAAAACTTTTATGTATTTGTTGCAGATTCCACAATACATGTCTCTCTAAAGAAAGTAGTGGTTTCCTGTTCTTATTTAGAAAAGTCATGGATTTATGTTTCAAGGCTTATGTAGATCATGATGTGTAGCTGATGTGAGTAGGGCTCACTCGGAATATACTTTGAGGTGTTCTGAAAGTTAGTGAGATTTTTATTACTGAAGGGGATTGACTAGATCAGTTAAAAACCCCAAAAGACTCAATATACTCTATAGCCAAAAGGTGTTACAGGTTTATTTAAAAATACTGTGATTTTGGTGTCTGCGGAACGCTGCTGGTTTATGTGGGGGCAGAATGATAAATGCTGAATTTGCATTTATTTTACTGTTGCGATATGACTTCACTGATTATTTACTTACTGGTTTTAGTACAATTCGGCTGAAAACAGAGCAAAGAGTCTTTGACTAAACCAAGTGTATTTCCACTTGATGTTTTTGTTGCTTGCTAAGGCAGAGTACTGAAGTTCTGCATTTGTGGAAGAAGTGTGAGTTTGTTGGATGTAAAATAGTGTGTCGTAGGATAAAATAGCTGGTGCATTGATAATTTTAAGGTTTTGTAATCAGTATTCTGGGAATAGGAGGTGAAATCAGTATTATGACTGAGGTTATATATATCAGGTCTGCAGCTGAAAAAGTGAAGCAGAGGAAAAGGTTGGGAGAGCAGGAGGCTAGGAGAAGGAGGTGATTGATCTATTTTAACAGTTGAATTCCATGTCTTAGGCAGTGCTGTATATTGGAAATACTGCTTTTTAAAGGGATTTTTGAGAAAGATTTTTTTTAAAATCAAAGGTGTTTTGTACTCATAGGTATTGTTCCTAGTGTCTCAGTAAGATTGAAATTTTAAGTTAAATCCAGTATGCTGCTTTTCCTTTGCGCAGCATTTTTTGTTCGTTCTAAATAAACTTCTGTTTTGCTCTGCAGTATTAAAACAATTAAATCTTGTAATATCAGTATGACTGAAGCTGGTGGCTGTTTTATTATTGCTTCAAAATATAGCTTCTGTCTATTAAAAACTCAAATTTGCCTTCTCACTAACCGTTCCTGGGTTAGTTTGTGTTCTGTCTTTTCATGGTAACTGTTTCCAACTTGTTAACTTTTCTTCCTGCTAATTGCCTTTTGCATGAAAGGCAGTTGGGCACCTAAATTACAATTATCCATGGAATTTTGATACTAATCTGGATTGACATGCATCTGAAACTTAACAATTTTATCTCTAAGTTTATCTGCTGTCATAAGTCTTGTGTTTTATGATACACTTCTGAAATCATTCTGGGATATGTGGTATGGTAAGTATTTGTGTACTGGCTTGAGAATTCACAAACAGTTCTTAAGGTTTGGAGAAGTAGTTAGTTTTGTGTTCATTTAAAACATTGACCACATCTCATTCTTCAGACTTGGTGGGGGGAGAAGCGTTTTGTTCAAGAACACAAGGCTAGTAAATCCTCTTTCTTGACAGGTAAATGTTTTGCTTGCTACCTTTTAGGCAGTAAAAAAGGCTGGAAGTCAGCTGATGTGCCAGAAGGGGCTGAAGAAAGCAGAATCGAAGTGGAATATAAAGCACTGAATTTTCTTGATATGTAGCATGGTGGTGACCTGAATTTCAGAGGGGCATAAGAATGAGTCTAGTGGCATGTACAGCTGTTGTAGCATCTCAGCTAGGTAGGAATACCTTTCCGATCTAAGACTTCCTTTAAACCTCTCCATATTTTCATTAAATGTTGTCTCAGTGTGCAGGAGTTGGAGCAGTGAGGAGTTTATTTTCAGCGTTTAGTAAGTGATTTTTCTCTTAACTGGTTAGCTCTGTCTGCTTCAGTGGGCAGGTAACGGCTTAGGGAAGAACCGTACTCTTGTATGGTGTCATTTTGGATAGCCTTTTAGAATAAAAAAGCAGAAGTCTGTCTTCAGCTGATGAGGATCCTTGCGCATGTATCAACTTGTTAGAGCTTTGAGTCAGATTATGACCTATATTCAGATGTTTATTCCATGTTCTGTGTATAACCGTGTGTTCAATTAAAGAAATTTGAAGACTGTTCAATACCTTGTGCTTAGCAGTAAGGCTGTTACAACATTCTGTGAGAATATTTGTTTGGTTAATACATCTGAAAAGTTTGAGATCTAAATGGCGCATCTTAAATTCATGTGTGGTCTGTGAAGAAGAGATAAGATTTAACTGTACCGCAGGTATTTTTTTTTTCTCTACAATATCAAAAACAAGGAGGAAGGGGCTTAATGATTGCCTCTCTGCTGGCCAGCCCATTATTCAGGATGTCTGTCATTAGGGATAAGATTGATTGCATCTATACACAGATGCTTGTTTTCTGAAAAACAAAGAAACCTTCCCCCCCCCCAGCTGTTGGTAATACCCTGCAAGTGGAGGTGCTTCAGTACTGGAAGCCAGTAGAGGGCAGTTAACCAGTTAAGTCTGTTCTAGTATCTATACCTCTGAATGGTGAAAAATATTTCCATATTTGGGTGTATGTTCATGGTTACTTCTTTCTGTGAATTTTGTCAACATTTAAAACTAAAATGTGCAATCTCATTTTAAAATATTACTTAAATAGACAAAAATCTTTAGATATGGATATGTATTGGCACCTTATATCTGGTTACTGCTTCCGCACTTGGTGTCAGGAGCACTAAGAAGTGTCTGACAAAAAGTTAGTCCTTGCAAATAAAACCCTTTGCATCCACAGGAAAGCTAATTATAAAGGATTCTGATACTTAACAAATTCTGAATAGTTGACTTTTGCATGAGCATTCATGGATGCTTGATGTACACAGCGAATTTGTAATATGAAGAAAATGATTTGCTAGCCTTTTTCAGTCAGCATTTCAAATAGTCTGTGTTTTAAATCTGACCCGTTTCAGCTTTAAAGAGAAGGGTGATGGTTCTAGCTGTTTCAGCCATAATGCTTGTTACAGTGGAAACAGACTTTAGGTGTCAAGAGTTGGCCTTTTTTGTCAGGCTTGTAATAAGCACTACTCTTAGCATACTATTGCCTGGACATTTTCTCGTTAGTGGGTTCTAGACTGGGAACCAAAGGTATTTGAGAGGTACTGTGAGGAATGCTTCCATTAGTTGAAGTACTAGCTTTATCTAGTGGAATCACAGTAACATTTTGAATCACCCCATTTAGGGAATGTTTTTCACTTGCTTCCTTATCGCATTGGCAAAGTGATTTAAGGCAAATAAGGGCTAGAAATGATCTGAACTCCTGTGACGGAAGAGGGGTCCAAAGCCTATTGTTTTTGTGATATAGTGTAGATCGGGCACAACATTTTTCATTGAGATTCTGTAGTTTAAGGTGTCCTTCGCAAATACTTGAGCTGTGTGTCTTTTAAAGGCCTCAAATCTTGGAGAGGTGTAATTTCAAGTGACTAGACTCATTCACCGGATTGTTTAACATGCCTACTCTCATTTGCTTCCTTCAAAATTATTGCAAGTCCGGGCTTAGGAAGCCTGGAAGTCCTTTTAAAACTGTCATCGTTTTGATACACAGGAGCTGCTAAGCCTTTGTTGGTGTAACAGTTGTTTGCCTGCAGTGCTATGCTGTTTCAATCCACAGTTTCTTACAGGTACTGGTACGATGCTGTTGATGTCTGCAAACTAGTCAAAGTATTCTGTGGATTTTGTTGTGTGTGTTTGGTTTTTTTCCTCAAAGCCTGCACTGGTTCTGTTTGTGATTTCGGGTGAGCCTTTGGAATAGGCTGGCGTTGCTGTTGGTGATGATGCATTTGTGGTGTTTACAATATATTGAAAACAAGACAACTTTTAGCAAAGAATATTGTGCGCTTACAAAAGGCTGGACATTTTGTAGAAAAAGCTGTGACTGTAAAAGTGTGTTGGGGTTTTTTACCCCAAGAGTTTATCCTTTGGTAATATTTAATACATCTGGTCTTAAATAGAAGTTCTAAAGCTGAAAACTGGAAAAATAGTTGAGTTTGTATTTTGGAAGCTGTGAGTTTGAGTACTACTGTATTGGGGTACTGTTAGCTACTACACAGAACATAGTGGAGTAGCTACCTGGAGTTCTGTGCGTAACTCTGGACTCCTCAGTACAAGAAAGATAGCGACTTCCTGGAGCAAGTCCTGCAGAAGGTTGTAAAAGTGATTTAGGGACTGGACTGGAGCGTCTTCGGTACCAGGACAGGCTGAAAGCTGGGGCTGTCAGCCTGGAAAACAGAAGGCTCAGTTCAGCGTGGCTCTGTGCAGTTACATGTCTTCACGATTCTCCTCAGCTTGTAGGCTGTTGCCTTGGCTTTTCATTGTAGTTTGTCTCAGCACTTCATTACTCTGGTTAACAAGGAGTTGACTGAAATTAATTGTAATTCTATATATATTTTTTTAAAATTGGCATTGTAAAATGCTTTTAATTAAAAGTATAATATGTGCTCACTAGATGGCAGCATATTCCTTAAATAACTGTAAG
Organism: Chionis minor; assembly: GCA_013398295.1. Lineage (NCBI taxonomy): Eukaryota > Metazoa > Chordata > Aves > Charadriiformes > Chionidae > Chionis > Chionis minor. Next base: position 522,346 of record VZSF01008709.1, read on the forward strand.
AATGAAACATTCTGCAGAAACAATAGGTATTTTGGTACTTCAGAGTGCAAATAAACTTTAATTACCATATTCACTTTAAGATTAAAATATTAGTTAATAAGATGTAGAACTTGATGCCATGTATAGCTAAAGTTAGAGCTCCTCTGAAAAAGACTTAACATACCTTCTCAACTGTTTCAAGACTGGATATGGAAGATAACATTACTTGAGGCTTGAATTTCATCCTGTTTCTTGTTTTGATTAAACATCTTTAATTTGCAGCTACGTTGTCTTCATATAACAGATAATGCAAAGAGAATAAAATACATGTGTATTATAAGCAAGTGGAGTGCAATGTTAAAATAGCTGATATTGTTTCTTTATAAATACGTAATTGCAAATTCAGGACTTGTTGAGTAAAAATATTTTCTTTTGAGAAATCACTTTCTGGTTTGGTTTTTTTTTGGGGGGGGGGTG
>VZSF01008709.1:522818-594779 GCA_013398295.1 Chionis minor
GGTAAACATACCTAACTTGTGATGTACAGGCATTTTAAGTTAACTTTTAAAAATTGTTCAAATGTTATTTTACTTTTTGATACTGACCTGAGTTTACTCTTGCACTTCTGTAGCGCGTGCTCTGTGCATTTGGCAGTTGTGAAGAAAAGTAACCTTGGTCTGAGGTTTTCCGTCGTGAATAACAGTTCTGCATTTTACTAAATAAGCTTTTCAGACCGTGGTGGGTAACCTGAGTCAGGGAAGTTTGCAGTGTGTATTTCCACTACAGCCTGTGTGTCAGTCTATTAGGCTGTATTTTAAAGAGTAACTGAATACTGGAAGAATGGTTTATGAAATGAAATGGGACAATGGAGAAAAACTCATATGCTCTGAAAGATGGTTCAGGGTATCAGTCTGGAGATGGGTTCTACAAAGGTTTTGTTCTGTAAACTGTGGTGTTTGTATGTTCTTCAGAGGGGGAAGCTGAGGAGAGGAACTGATCTGTTTGATGAAAATTAAATCAAGGAGTGCCTCATAACCATATTTGGTGAAGCTAATTTTTGTTCAAACGGACTGCATCAAAAGGAAGTAGTGAAGGGAATATGCGGCCACTCCCATACTTATCACAGCTCTGTACCATTGCCAAAACCAATATAATAATGGTATGAGAAAGCAGAGATGATTTTATGAGGTACTTACTGGGAGCTTTTTTTACTCTGATGTTTGACTATCGGACTTATATTCCAGGTGTTTCAGGAAAGCCAATCAGTAGCATATGACCAGCAAATTCAGTTTAGGACTTGAAATGTTAACTCAGGACCAGTCTTCGAAGCTGATTCCGGGCACTACTTTCTGCAAGACTGACATTGGTATTTTAAGGTTTTGTTTTGATCATTTAGTGTGGAGCTTAATTGCATCTGTACTAACATCACAGTTCCAAAGTGGTTTTTATGTTCTGAAGAGTTAAAAATAATAAATGCTACACTTTTTTTTGTGTGTGTGTAGGATAGGTTAATTAGCTGCTTGTAACTGAGTGTATTTTCCATCTATAGAAATCTTTTGGCCTATTTGTTCCATTTTTGTTAATATTTCTAGCTTGTGTCACATTTTTATAGCAGTCTTTTGCAAGGTGGAATGCACTTCCTAGGACCTCTGTATATTTTTACGTAAGACACTGAGAGTATACAGCAAAACTCTTTTTCTGCAATCGCAGATTTCTTGGCAAAGTAAAGGTATTTGCATACTGCATCTTAATTACACAAATGCTTTATATTCAGTGATTGTTCTACTTAATCTTTTCTCACTCTGAAGTAGTAGTCTCAGTCCTCTGTTTGTACTATGTTTGCCAAAGTAGGCAGTGATATAACACTTTTTTGTTAGAGCAGGAATGGCTCATAACTCACAAGAGGCAGATCCCTGAGTGAGTCATTTAGGTCATTCCCACTTGTGTGGAAAAAATATTACATCATTGCCCTGTACTCAGTGTTCTATTTATACTGTGCCAGAATTTTAAGTACATTTTGCTTTTTTTAGATGCTGTAAACAGTATTGGGGGGTTGTCTTAAAGTAGAGTTACTGCTAGGCCATAGAAGGAGCATTACTGAATCAAATATTTACAAAGAGTCCAGGAGCCAGAGGAGCACGCTTTCTGCTAATTCAAGCTTTCAAGGGGGGGGAGACCTTTGTAGCAGGAAGAATGGATCTGTGCCTTCTTTTACTCTGGTATATTCTTAACCTTCTAGTTTTTGATTGCTCCCCCCCTCCGCCTTGGTTTTCATTATAGCAGTAACTAAAGGTGGAGCACAGCTGGGAGCATGTCTGACAAATATCGGTGAGAACTCCTCTAAACTAAATTTGTTCTTTTTGCTCATGACAACTTCTTACGGTTCATTCACGGCATTCAATTTCAAGCATATTCCTTGCATAATTTTATCTTAAGAATAAAGTTCCTCAAAATAGATTCCTACCCCTTCCTCACCCCAAGTAATTGTGCAGTTGCATCACTGTCCATTGCTCCTGTATTTTTGCCAGCTTCATATCTTGTACTACCATTGTTTGGAGAGTGTTTTTTTCTGTCTGCTTTTGTTTTCACCAGGTTAAATCAACCTCTGTGGTTTCATACTAGGACTTCCACACTGGAAATTTTTCTTGCAGTCAGTGCTACTTACTCTTTGCAGACATTTCTTTCACAACATACCTAAAACACTGATAAAGGTGGTGAATTTTTCTTCAAGTTTAGCAAAGCAGAGGAACAATTACATTGAAGTTTCTTCTGATACCCTACCCAGAGCTGTAATCAGCTTTACTGCAAAACACTAAGAACGGTGGTTTTCTTGTGCTTTTCTGTACAAGTATCGTTAAAAGTTCTGTAGTATTGCTCTGGGGGCAACACCTTTGAAATGCAGCTGTTACCAGACCTGGGAACAGAAGGAACCCCGCTGCCAACAGCAGGTGGTGTGGTTGTGTGGTGGGGCTTTTTTGGTTTGGGTTTTTTTGAGATTGTATCGTCGTGATTACTATAGGATTTTTGCCTGTGTCAGAATGTTGGTTAAAGTTACTTCTCAATCTGAAAAGTTGCTGTAGGAAAGGTTTAAATGAATATGAGATGAATAGAGGATTGCAAGGACAGCTGTTTCATTGAGACAACATGGGTTTAGTGCTGCTTCTGCTTACTCTGAATTTGCGTGTAAACTGTTCCAGGTATAACAGTAGATTGAGTTTAAGAAGAAATAGTTGTGTGTATATATTGTGTTGATACTGTCAAGCATCGTAAGTGAAGTGGAGCTGGGCAGCATCAGACCTCTCTTCAAGAACAAGAATTGAGCTGCAAAACGTCGTTATGGTGGGTTAGAAGGTGGCATGTTTCAGAGTACCGAGGACCTGGAGCTCATGCACCAAAGTGATTTATTACAGCTTAATGAGATTGCACATGATAGATAATTCACGTGTGCACTTTGAACGTGTGGCAAATGTGAGAGAACTTGTTAGGTTACAATAACTTACTCATTTATCTAAGTGCTGAGAACATTCGTAGGCAACCATGACTTCCAGCTTGAAATCAAGGTCTTGATTCCTTTTGTATATTGAAGATCCCATGATACTCTTAAAGAATAACCGTAAGTCGTTGTGTTCTGGATGCATTTATCTAGTTATTTGTGTTTTCTGTGCAGCTCTAATTGTGGGTTTTTGTTTTTTTTTTTTTTTATTGCCTTCAACTGAACTTGTAAATCCCAAACATTTTGGTACGTGTTCCCACAAGTTCCTGTTCTGTTTGGGAATGCCAACAGACTGCATTTTTATAATGGAGAGCTCAGAGTGTAACTTCATGAAATATTTTAAAGTGTTACAATTATTGCTTTCTGTGAACTCAGGTGACCGGGTCATAGACGTAGGGTCAGAATGGAGAACTTTCAGCAACGACAAAGCAACAAAAGATCCATCTCGAGTTGGGGATACCCAGAACCCTTTGTTGAGTGACGGCGACTTGAGTACAATGATTGGCAAGGTAACACTTAAAATACCACATTTTACTAAGCTTGAGCATTTTAATGTCAAGTACATATTTGTATGTCCGTAGGGCAACTATTCAGAGAATGTATTTACAAAGAGATTTTGTCTAAACTGAACTCGCATTTCAATGGTGTGTAAAACGTGGCCCTTTCCTGGGGGTAGCAGGGAAGGGCTGACCTCTTCCACAGAAGAAGTTTGCAGTGCTCCGGGGTTACTTGCTGCCCTTGGGTATGATGCTACAAATAGAAAAGCTGATGTTGCAATCTGTAAAGAAACGCTTTGACTTACCACATGTGTTTGAGATGATTCTGAAATAACAGATACTTACTCTTGAGGTCTCAATAGCTAGTGCTGCCCAACTGGAACTATTATTATTTGTAATAAAATTTGTATCACATTAATATTGGACACCTGGAGATCTACATGCATGTTGTACGTGTTCTTCCAATTAAAGCATTAAATGTAGAATTCTTTCATGGTGTGAGTGATCCAGAAGAAAGTATTCATTGTATATTTGAGTTGAAATTTAGTGGTACAGCCGTATCCTGCTGTTTCCCATGAGAGAGCAAGCAAAATTAATTGCACAAATGCACTCCTTTTAATGAAGTAGTGACCCAGGTAAGTTTTCATTGTTGTACTTTGTGTTATATTTTCTACTGCAAGATCCAAATTGATATTTGTGAATTTCTTGACTGTTTCATGAAAGATGGTTCAGTTGCTGATAAATAACTATTAAAAAATGTATTGCTGTTTTGCGTGTTGTGGTACCTGCGCACCAGGATTTCTCCAAAGTTTTTTTCCAGTGATACTGCTAGGATGAAGAAGTAGAGATAAATAAATACGTATGGATATGTATAGGGGAGTGCGCACCGTACTTCTCAACCAAGAATTCTTCAAAGAGCTGATGACAACTAATAGATACTGACATGGGCAGCTCAACGTGAGGCTCTGTTGTTGGAAAATGACAAGCCTTTGAACAGAAGGCTTCAAGTAGATACTTGTGTTTTGGACAATGCCAAGCATTGCTGCCCACCGGATTTCGGATGCCTTACAGTGGCTTTTGGAATCTCTTCAGTCAGGCAAACAAATTTCTGCACTGCTTCATTAAAAAAGCTGGTGTTGCTAAGTAGCTCAGTGAAGGAGTGCTGTAGAAGTCACTGGAGGTTTAATGTCACCTGTATAGGTCCAGAAAGATGGTAGGTCTCAGGGCTTGGATTTCTGTTGCTGATTTGGTCAGGTAAGATAAAGATCAGAAACACATCTTTAGAGGCAGATGGAGAAATGGACTGTTCGCTCTGGGTTCACACTATTGTCTTGTTTTGGGCCTGTGTAAACACAGGGGTTTTTTCTGGGAACTCAGTTTGATTCAGTAGGTAGGATGAACTTCTCTGCTTATTGGAAAAGAGAAAATACATTTTGGCTAAAGATCTAATTTTTATCTAAGTAGATATTTCGGCTGAAGGTACAGTTTGTATCTAAGTGAACAGTGACTTTTGCTGTTAACCCTCTTCTTTCTGGAGGTTCAGATCCTCATTTAGAATAAAAAGGGTAGCAGCCTCTGTGAGAGAATTAAAGATGTAGAGAAACGTCTGTGAAAAGTTTATTTTTCAATGAAAACTACAAATTTTCAGAAGTGGGCATTTGTGTAATGAAACCGTTCTGCTGTTAACCTGAATGTACCAGAATAGGCATGACTGTCAGCGTGGCATGATTTAACTTAGGAGAACATTGAATAAAAATGTCCAAATACTGGAACTGCTGGGATCGTGTTGGAGAATGTAGAGGGGACAGTCTGTCCTACTGTGGATATTTTATTTGCATGGGGAGGAATCAAAGAAGACACACACTATTTTCTAGAGGAAACTGGGAAACTCTTTGACGAGCCCGGATGTGTTCTGGACAAGAGTTCCTGTGTTTGTCTTGCCTCTGGGATGTCAGCTCATTGATGTGAACTCTATCAGGAGCTGCATTTTTCCTCAGTCATTTGGAAGGAAGAGAATGGCGTATATCAGAAGATGCTGAAGAAATTTCCTATCAGTGCAGAAAGGGCATGAATTTTGCAGCAAAAATAACAAAACCAAGGAAGTAGTATGTTTCTCAAGCAATCTTGTGAAGTCGCTGCCAGCGGTAGGCTGGGATGAGGAATGACCTAGATATGCAGTGGTTGAACAAGGGTGAAATTGGTGTAGTCATGAGGGAGATAAGTAGTATCCGACAGAGTACAGAACAACCTTCATGAATTCCAGAGAATGAAGCGGGATAAGATTGTATTTTCTTAGTTAACAACAATTCCTAGAACGGCTTGGAGTGGATCCTAGATTTGTGTGGCAGAGATTGCTTTAGCCTTTTGCATGTATTCCTTTCAGCTTGAGGTAAAAACCAGAATCTTTAACCACGTGCCCCCTCCCTCTCCCAAAAAGAAAAAACCAACACCAAACCCCTCCCCACCAAGAAAACTCTAAACACAACCTGTGTTGTGGAAAATCCAAAGAAAAGAAAGAAAAGGACATTGAAAATTCTCACGGTACATCGTAGTAGTGCCGTAGATCTAGTAGACATGGTAGTAGAGATTTCTTATCTTACAAACTCAAATATAGGAAGTTCCATCTGAACACGAGGAGGAACTTCTTTACCTGGAGGGTGGCAGAGCACTGGCACAGGCTGCCCAGAGAGGTGGTGGAGTCTCCGACTCTGGAGACATTCCAAACCCGCCTGGACGCCATCCTGTGCAACCTGCTGTAGCTGGACCTGCTCTGGCAGGGGGGTCGGACCAGATGGTCTCTAGAGGTCCCTTCCTGCCCCTAACGTTATATGATTCTGTGTTCTGTTGTAAATTCCTGGGAATGTAGGTGGAAGTAGAGTCCAAACCACTTGCTGGTTACAACAGTAAAGTTCTGGTGGCTGGCTGTTGCCTTGGAAAAATAGTAAAGGAAGGGGGATGGTTTTGCGTGACAGAATGGTTTGTCACTCTTCCTCTTCGGAACAAGGAGGTGCTGCTTTGGGACTCCGTTCTGCTGGGGGTATGTGGTCTGTATCTCCAGCAGCAAAGAGGCTGCTTTGCCCATGCAAGGGGATTAGTTCCTAATTGGTTTTAGTACTTCAGGGACCTATCTGTCTGAGGTAGCAACAGCCTGCATTGGAAGAAAGATTAATTTGTCTGTGGAGAGAAGGATGAATAGTGTAGTTGGCTGTGGTGTAAGCGGTTTGCATTCTTCAGGCAGATCTTTAGAATATTGGCACAGAACTCTTTCTCTGAAAGCAGATAGCGTGTGCTGCAGTTGATCTGATGACAGTGCAGATCAACTGGAGATGTGCTGATGCCTGGCATCAGTTGTGACTTGATTGCCAGAATATTAGAGTTACTTCTAAAATCCTAATGTAAAATTCAAGAAAAATAACTGAACAAGCAGCTTCTAGATTCTGTGAATCTAAAATAAAACTTTTAAGTTTTGCTAGCTGTCTTGTGGCAAACAGTTGTTTTTTGTTACCCTTCCTCCTTCCATGCCCTTCCAAGACGTGCAATGTCTTAGTATAGAGATCTTTGATCAGGTGCCTCTGGAATGAAGCTGGCTGTTGTCAGCCTGCACGGCCTGCGTCTAGAAGCGCTATCTCGATAAGCGCTGGCAAGATCTCAAGGGCTGACGACTGAAAAAGAAGAAAGGATCCATCAGACTGTATAATGAGTTGGTTGGACTGGGCAAGAAGACTGCTGGACCTGGGGCTATTCCTTGGCACTGTGGATAACTTCAAGTTAATGATGTGGATGATGTTGGTGATACTTCTACTTTCTGCTGCTAAAGGGGATATACTGGGCTGTTGGCTGCTGGCACTGTAAACCTAACCTCCGTTGAGCCCCTTCAGAGGTTACTCCTGTTTATCGGAACGTATTTTCTCACTCTAGATATCTGCAAGGCTGTTTCCAGGAGCGTATCCATGAGGCTTCTGCTCTGTTTGAAAGCCAGACAGGTGGAACTCCTGACTTTGACTGGTGCCTTTCTTGCTGAGATGGTAAAGATATGAGTAGATGTCTCGTAAAGGCCACAACAGTAAAACGCACAACTCTTAAAGTCTTTTTAATTTCAGCCAAAAGTGTATGGCTTCTTTTTTTTCCATGAAGGGAAAGGGACTTCTGACATGGCTATCAGGGGCTGAAGCCACGAAAGCATTGTCCCTCGATTGAGAGCTCCAGAAGGAAAGTAGATGGTGTGTTTAAATAGCAAAGACAGGGAGAATTGCTGTGGTTTATTTAAGCAATTAAGATGGAAGAGTATTTTCCAGCCTCTTTATAGTGGTGAGCTATGTATCGGGTATGGCTTTTGGAGATTGCTCACACCAACAGGGGTGAAATCCTCTGGCTAACAGTACTTGCCTATAGTAGCATTGGTAGTTTCACTATACATAAGCAAATGTTCAAAGGAAAAGATAACCATCATTACTAGTAAGAAAGTAAAAAACCAAGAGATTAAGGAGAAACATCAAATAAATAAGTAAACAAATCAGCCAGTCTCTTAGGTGCTGTATAGTGAACCAGGGAAAATCCCTGTGGGGAAGGGGAATACTTGATGGTCCCAGGACAGAGCAACTTGGGAACTCCATGTGCAAGTGCTGGATGTGAATCACCAGGTTAGCAGACAGTCATAGATCAAGATCTGCTTTGTGCTCACCGGTTTTGTCAAAACAGAGTAGTAGTTGGTGTCTATAGCGGCCACCGTATTGGCTTGTTTAAATGACCAAATCTGTCTGCAGCAAAAGTTGGATCTGCAACAAAGGTTGGATGTCCCTGCCCAGCTAAATAGTTTGAAGGTGCCAGCAAGGAATAAATGCTTGCTGATTCAGGGAACCCAAGTATCTACTCAGGATGTGGAATTGTTGTTAAGAAGCATTTTCCACTTGAGAGAACTCCTGGCCCCACCCACTGTGACAGAAAACACGTAAGGAGACAATACAAATGACAGGCATTCCTCTTCTGACCTTAACAGGCCACGTTGTCATCAGCAGCTATTAGTAATCTGACGTGGCATTGTTTGCTGAAGACGTGTTTCAGGCTGATGCCTAATTGGAGACCTTAAACATCTTCGACCCTCTTAATTGGGAAAAATCGATTGCGTATTTAATAGAAGTAAACTATTTGCACTATCAGTTGTAAAGTACAAAAAAAATGCATGTTTTGAAGTTGCCAGGTTGAGTTGGTAGCTCTTGCTCCTCTTAAGACCTCAAGCTTTTCTTTTTAAGAGGTCCATGGTTTTCCTGTAACAGCAGAATATATGGATTTTTACATTTTGCCACAATTAAGGCTTGCAGCTGCTAGCAGGCACAGTATCAAATTGGTTTTGAATAGGTCATTGGTTTGGATGGCCTCTTTGCCCATGCCTTCATTTTCATATCTGAATTATTATAACAACTGTCTCCTGTTGGCCATAAAATTTTGTCGTTCTGACTTGCCAGTCTGCCATGGTGCGGATGCAGCTCAAGTGACATATGGGTTGCCTAAAACCTAATCTTGGACCTCAGCATTGGTGACCGGAGCATTGAGATGCACACATTGGCTACCTACTACTCATTTTATTCTTTAAACTCTTGTTCCATTGGGAAAGAAAAATCCCTGCATAATCAGTGGTCCTTGGAAAGGAATTCATGATTTGAGACCTGTGCAAAGAACCTGATGTGGAACATCAGGTTGATTGTATGATTTGGTTCAGTGATGTTTATTTGCACAACTGTTCAGATTTAACGCCATGATTAAGATGTACAGAGCTGGAAGGTGCTCTTGAAATGAGGAGGAAGTTGCTTGTGTTTTATTGACAGTAAAAAATTTTTGTTTTCAGGGCACAGGTGCAGCAAGTTTTGATGAATTTGGAAATTCAAAGTACCAAAATCGCAGAACTATGAGCAGCTCTGATCGTGCAATGATGAATGCCTTTAAAGAAATTACGAACATGGCAGACAGAATCAACCTCCCTAGAAATATAGTTGTAAGTTCATGTCTCCCTTCCTTAAATTGTTCTGGCATTGACTTAGTTAGCATAATATAATGAGCACATGAATTTTTGATATTGCTGCTAATTAAATGGCCTAGAGTTAATTAAATTTAGTCTTCTTACTTTGAAGGATCGAACAAATAATTTATTCAAGCAAGTGTATGAGCAAAAGAGCCTGAAGGGAAGGAGTAATGATGCTATTGCTTCTGCTTGTCTCTACATAGCCTGTAGGCAAGAGGGTGTTCCAAGAACATTTAAAGGTAAGTTTTCAGTGATACAAATTCAATTTTTCTATGAAGTTACTGTAGGAGCTTGGTTTTCTCATTCCTGGGTGTTGCTGAATTGGTTGGTCTCGGCCACAGCTCACCTTTGGGGGCAGGGTGGAAGGGAGTCTCAAATCTGTTACATTTGTAAAGGGAGGAGGTTCTTAGGTGTGGGATCTCTGGTGATAATGCATGTAAAAAAAATTAGCACTTGAAAGTCGCTCTGAGTGTTGGTGAAAATTAAAAGGTACTGCTTTGATTGGAGGATGATGGGGAGTGTTGTAACTGAATTTGAACCAACAGTTGTGCAGTGAATATGTGCAACTTTTCCCCTCACAGGGATGCAACTTTTTTGGCATTGAGTACCAAATTTCCCTTACTAAGAAAAAGCTGTGTATATTTTTTCCTTAGGAAAAAAGTGCACTGACTGAAGTGATTTGGAAGTTTCACAGATGTGCAAAGCTTATTTAGTGATGGTGGCTTTCATGACATTGGCCGCCTTTGTGGGTTTTAGTATATTGAGAATCAAATTTTATTATTTTTGGGGAGCAAATGCTGTCAAGCCTAAAGTTTAATTTTTACTCTTTGTTTAGAAATATGTGCAGTGTCCAGGATTTCAAAGAAGGAAATAGGCCGGTGTTTTAAACTTATTTTGAAAGCTCTCGAAACGAGCGTTGATCTGATTACAACTGGAGACTTCATGTCAAGATTCTGTTCCAATCTCGGTCTTCCCAAACAAGTACAAATGGCAGCAACACATATTGCCCGCAAAGCTGTGGAATTAGATTTGGTTCCTGGGAGAAGCCCTATCTCTGTTGCAGCTGCAGCTATTTACATGGCATCACAAGCTTCTGCAGAGAAAAGGACACAAAAAGGTAAAAATTCACTTTTTATCTTGCTTTTCATTTTGCTTATCTCTTGCTCTTTGAAGGAGAATTCAGTCTCACTGTAAAACTTGGATGAAGTCCGCGCAGGTGGTGACAAGCTGCCATTCTAATTGAATGCAGCAAGGACCAAACCAGGATTTCCCACTCCCCAGAGTGAAAATTGAGTGATCGGTTCTACCCAGTGTGAACTGAGTTCACTTTCTCCTGGCACCAGGAGTTGGATTCTTGAATGCAATAGACCAGTGCATTCAAATGAGCATCATTTTAACTTTACCCATGCTAATACTTGCATGTGTACATTCTGCTGCTCTAAAATTCTCCAAACGTAAATGAAACGTAGGGGCGCTCACAAGGTAGCATTAGGGCTTTAGATTACATTAAGACTTCAATAATTTTGGCAGCCAGGGGATCACCTAAATTGGTATGTAGTCCTTGATTTTTCGTGAGCCTGTGAAAAAGAGTGTGTGGTGGGACAGCAGGCTTGGCCGTAGATCGCCTTTGGCATTACTCTTTTCCGGCAGGGCAGCCCTTCGGAAGCCAGTAGAGTTCCTGGCTGCTCTTGTCCTCCAGAGCAGCATGGATCAGCTTCCGGGGCTCGAGAGAACCAAGCCTGTGTAGGGGCAGCACCTGGTGAAGGAAGGGAGCTAAGGCTGCCGTGGTCAGAGCTTGGTGTGACAAACAGATCCAAGTGCTGGTAGCTGGCCGTGGAAGCTCGGTTGATGTGTCTAGTTGAGTTCAGATCAGAAAAGTTAAAGATGTAGCAATTTCTTAATGGAGATGTGCTTTTAGGTAGAGAATAGCCTTTATCTGTGAGGTTACGATGCTTTGTTCTGCATTAATCACCGCTTATGCTGTCCCTGGAGCTTTCATCCCGTGTGCAGTTTCCTGGGCCTGTGAGTGATCTAGAGCCCGAGCAGTGCGGTGCCTTCAGCCTTGCTCACCTCGACCTATTGCATTATGTCTCCTCAGAGTTATCGTTACAACAAAATACAGCTGCCTGCTGTGCATACAGACATGACTCCATCAGTGTCCTCAGGCAATGCTGAAGGCTTTCATGCAGTCAAAGTTTAAATTCCAAACTCAGTTAAATCTCAAATAAGTTTAAATTTCAGTGCATCTCAAACAAGTGTTTCCTTTGCTCGTTAAACAGTAGCTTCCTCTGTGCCTCTGACTTATTTCTCTGTGCGTTTTAAGGTAAATGCCTTCCAAGTTTAGCTGAAGGTATTCCTTTTTGCCTGTGCTTAAGTTTTCTGTTGGTTTTGCTTATATTTAATAAAAACACAAACCCAAAGATTCTGATGTTGATGATGACTTATCGGAACGTTGCTGGGCACACGTAGCCTTTGCAGTAGATGTTTTTAATGGCTCTTGCACTCTTGGCCCTCTGTCAGTTTGAAACTGGTGTTATTCCCTGACTGATAGCATAAGTTGAATTATGGCATGTGAGAAGAGAGACTTACTTATATGCAAAATATTAGTTGCAGTGGTTAAAACAGTTTTTTCCAGGCTTTTGGAGAGGTACGTGTATAAGCTAAGTGTATAGCACTTTTCAGTAAATTATGCGTGCTGGTTTCTTCAATACAAACGGCAAAAGTAAAAACTAACCACTTGTCTACTTTTTATCGCAGAAATTGGTGATATTGCTGGTGTGGCTGATGTTACGATTAGACAATCGTACAGGCTGATCTATCCTCGGGCTCCAGATCTCTTCCCAGCAGACTTCAAGTTTGATACCCCAGTAGACAAACTACCCCAGCTGTGAAATTGCAGAGGGTTACTTTTAATTTCTATTAAAAAAACCCCAAACCACCACCAACAAACTTTTGATTTTTGCCTATAATAAAGGATGTACAAAGTGTTAATACTGAGTCTTCATGTTGTGGAACTGGAGGATATGGCAATGGAGCATAACTGCTGGAACACAGCACACATTCCAAGGGTAAACAAGCTCATTGTGTGGCATTTTGTATGTATATATTAGTGGAAGTAAATATTTAATAACTGTTGCAGCAAACTTAATTTCATATTGTTGTACTTATTTAGATTTCTTTTGTAGGGATCTAGTAAGATGTATTTTGGAAAATTGAAAATATTATGTAATTCCCAAATAAACTGTTTTCCAAAAACACTTACCATCTTGTGAATATCACTGTAACTTGACATGCACATACTGTCCCACGTGCTGAGAACCGGAATGCCGTCCGTGGAATGGTAGAGTTAGCTTCCTACTTACAGACTTAAGTCACAAGGCTGCTTAAATGCTCGCTGTGTCTTGGCAATTTTTAACCTCTAGTGTGGTTTTAATGTTTGTAGTTAACTGTACAGCACGGTGTGGATAACTTTACCCAGAGCGTAAGCAGTTGCTGAAAAGCGCTTTGAATATTTGCACAACTGCTGCTGAATATTTCCAAACTTCTCGTGGAAGGATTAGTCACATCCTTGGCACGGTCTCCCTGATTTTCACCGATGTCTCTCTGCTTCTGCTTCGTCATTATGTCAAATTCACAGGTAACGGGGAATACAAGGACTGTGGCTTTAGTTGAATTCCTGACAACTTTGTGATGCTTGGTACTGCACAAAGGAAGGTAAAAATTATTTCTGGTAGAAGTTTCTGTTAAATGTTCTGACCTGTGTGTCCACCCCGCAGCCCGGCCGGCTGGTGGTTAAGCTCTTGGCACGGCTGGGTTGTGAGCGAGCACTCGCTGGTTTGAAATGATGCACCAGGTGCCGAGGAGCGGAGGCCAGAAGTTATTCAGCCCTCCCCAAACTAACAGCTTTGAGAACGAGTTGCCTCCTGACAGGGTCCCTTTGTGTGCGAAGCAACAAATGTACTTAGCTGGGAGTCTTCTGGTTCCTGAGCTAATTTTGTATCACAGGTGCAAATTAATTTTAATTACTGTAGCAAACAGCTGAGGGGTCAGCTTGCTCTGCACCTGGTCTGAAGCTGTCCAGAGGGAAGGCTGGGTGTCCAATACTCATAGCAGTAATTGTCAATAGCCCTTGCTCTTTCCTTTCTACTTTCGTTTTTTTTAAATCCTCTTCTTCCAGTCCAGACTATTGAAATGTGGCAGCACAACATTTTTTTCTGCCAACAACTAGCAAAGGCTGTAGAGTTCTGCTGCACCACTGAAGCTGCTGGTTGCAGCCGTGAAAATTCTGGTGCGGATGTTAAAGGTGGTGTTCTCGGCCACCTTTATAATACAGTTTGGAGGGATTGTATTCAAATGTAGTTCCTTAAACTTTGTCACAACATTTTCTCTTACCTGGGCTTTCCCTGTCTTGTTCTGAGCTACTGTGCCGACCCTCTTCCATGGGCCAGTGCATGGTGCTTTGCGTAGGCAGGGCCTGACCTTTGCTGTTACTGATACAGCTTGGAAACACAACAGTGAAAGTGTGTGTGTTTGGGGTTTTTTTTTTTTAAACACTGTGAGTGTACTTTCCAGCATAGATCAGTAGCATGCAGGTTAAAAATGACTTACATTTACCATAATGCTCTTATTTTAAATGCTTTCAGGCATTATGCGTGAGCACTTGACATACGAGGGGTGAGTGTTGCGGTCCAAATTGCTAGACATGGCAAAAGCTGTCTGGACTGAAATGTAGATACATCTGTGCAAAGCTCTGGAGTGCAGCAGATGGAGGCAGGGATGTGCTATCCTGGCTTGACCCTGCCTCTTCCTGCCATTCCACAAGCGGTTCCCGTACCTCCCGTGGTGCGGATGGCAGTAACTGCGCTGCCCAAAGAGGCAGAGCTAGGAATATCCTTGAAGGGGCTGTATGTTCTGAAAACCAGTTACTACTGGCCCCAGCAGACTATGCTTAATGTTGAAGCATTCCGGGGGGGGAAAAAAATAATCTAAGTCTGAATTCATTTTTAGGCAGTTACAAGCCCTTTAGTAAGCTGCTTTGATGATGATGCAGCTAAGGAATTTGGCTTCTCATTCAGAAATGAGCTCTCCCTGTTTCCGGCTGGAGCAGCTCTTGGGATTGTGGGGAGATGTCTGTGTGCAGCTGCGTGCGCGCTACCCCTGCGGGTCTCGGGGTTGCGGGGACAGGTGTGGGCAGCTGGAGAGGAGGCTGCTGTGGCTCTGCCGTGTGTTTTAGCCAATTAATTACCTTCTTCTCGTGTTCCCCAAGCTAAGCGGTAGCACAGGCCCTGCGACAGGTAGAGCCCAAAGTGTAAGAGAGGCTGGATGTAGGTTTTGGGTTGTCTGCTAAGGCGCGTATGTCCTTGCTGGGAGGTGGTTCAGCTGGAAGCCTGGGAGAGGAGGAGGGGAGTGCTGAAGGCTGGAAGCCTGGGAGAGGAGGGGAGTGCTGAAGGATTGCATTCCCCACGCACAACAAAGGCAAGGCCATAGTATCTTCAGGCACTTCCTATGCTGATGCAACTGCGATTTAGACTAGATATTTAAAGCCGTCTGGATCTTTGTTTGGAGCCAGCCCTTTCTGGAAGGGTTGCTTAGTTAAGTGTCTCTAGGCAATGGTCTCCTGTGAAATTTGTTCTTAAGAGTAAAGCACTCAGAAAAGCAAGCTTCATTCTCTGCTTAACAAACGAGCTCATTGTGTATAGGTGTAGGTTTTGGGTTCTTTACAGAGCTTTCCTAGATAAAAAAGGGAGGAAAGAGCCTGTAATGCAGAAATAAGCAGGAGGGAGTGAGCGTTGTCTCCCCCTGCCCTCAAATCGAGTCTACGAAGGGAGGAGGCTGATTCAGGCTGGCCAGACTTCAACTGACGTGGTCTTCTGCTCCTTTCAGAAGGACTGCTCACCCAAGCGAGAGGAGGCTACCTTCCTTCAGCTTCAGAAAGAAGGTAATTAATTATTTTGATTAAAAATAAATGAATGAATGGAAGTAGACTGAGCTACCACTAACAGACTGGGTTTCCATAATTTCCCCTCCTGATTGCAAGCTCTTTTCTGAAGTTACCTGTGGAAAAAACATGACAAGTCACTTCAACAAACAGCAAAATCATGTTTGGGACACAATTTACAAATTACTCTATTTAAAACTTTAATTTGTGATATTAATGACTGCAAAACACTTAGAATGACATTTGTTAAAGGCACATTTCATTTTAATGCATAGTGTACCATTCTAAAATATCCTAATTTCCCTACAAAGTGCTTGAGCAGCCACATACAGATAAAGTATAGCAAAATATATTTACAATCTAGGGTTTAAAATCTTAATCTGCCTAAAAATATTTAAAAAACTACAGAGATAAAATTAGTGCTTTCTTTCAGCTTAACTGGGTGAACATACCCTGCCCTCTAATTTTTTTTTGATTTTTTTTTTTTTTTTAGTGATTTACTTAGATTAAAAAAAGATTTCTGTACAAGATGTAGTTACAAAAAGGTATTTTTGTGGATACTTTCATAAGTGTTAAGCACCCTGGTAGATGCTCATCTATATACTTGGGAACCAAAAAGGGTGAGCTGACTGTACCTCAAAAGTATTGGTTTCAGCTAGATACAGGAACGTAATTTGTTTCTTATTAATTAGAATCTGGAAACAAGTAATGCTGAAAAGTTGACTCACTGCCAAACATGATTTGTAAAGATGCCTTCCTGGTTCCTGCGGGGGTGGGGGGATGCCTGATTTAGAACTAGTAACCTTATTTTTTTTTTTTTTCCTTCTCCCTAAGCCTGTCCCCTGCCTGACCCTGCAGGTCTGTCCAGCATCATGATTTTAAACAACCACCTTAGTGTTACGCACTCCAGTGGTTTGCGTTTCTTCTTTGAATGAATAAAATTACAAGTTGTGAATTCATTTGAGTGCTGATTCTCACTGTCTTAGCCCATGAACAGCCAACTCCTGTCTAGGATGAACCTGTGAGATTACGTATGCAACCAGCTCTGAATGGTGCTAGAGCTAAAGACCACGCTGGAACATTGTTTTCCAAGAATTAATGTTTGCCCACATTAATTAACACCAGATGCCAGAAACAGGTCTCGGTTTACAAGTATGCACAGTGTCTGGTCAAAATTATTTTTCAACTTTTGAGGTACAGCTTTTAGTGTTAACGGGTTTATAAAATATACACTGTTTTTATCAAAAATATTTATACATTCTGTTACAACACATTGCTTTTACTCTCAGTAACTGCCAATCTACGTTCTGGAGTTCAGTGGCCTGTAGGTATGCAAATAATTCTTTTCGCTCCGAGTCCTGTGTTGTTCACTTGGCCACTGTGCAAAACTGATGAAAAGTGGTAGAATTAAATTACTTGCCTGGGCATAAGAATACATTACAACTTCCAAATATACATGTTCACAGCATGTATACATTGAAAATCCTTATGTTTTCTAAAAGTGATACGCTATTGTACAGCAGAGAGAGGATGGTGTAGGTGGTTAGATACAGACTGGTTAACTTATCTGTCCACGGGGCGAGGGGGAAAGGCATGAGTCTGACCCAGTACAGGAGTGGATGGGCTGGGGAAATGCATATGCTTTGCTCTTTTGTGGTTAGACTGAGCAACGTCCTCGTCACATTCTTCATATCAACCAGGGTTTTAAGCCGTGCTTAAGAAAGCTTGAAGGCAAAACTGTTTGGCAAGTGGCTTTGGTAAACTTTCTGGATTGTTCTGGATTTTTTCTTTGTAATGGAAGCACTTACGCTGTTGTTATCTCAAAGGCAAGGCGTTTAACATCTTTCCTAATAAATACCATAGAAAATTTACAAAACAAGGCATATCTGTTGTCAATACCATTATTTTAAGAACACGAGGAAAGTGTACATAGAAATGTGTAATTTTATAGACTGCACAAGATAATATTGAACTGAAATCATTTGCCTTCTTCAGCTAGAACCACGTTCTGTGTGAGCGTCATCAGTATCCCAAACTTCTATTTCACTGTGGCTGAGCAGAGAGAAGTGATTACCTAGCTCAAAGTCTGCTTTTCCCACTTAAGGCAGATAACTTTAAAAAGTGATGTTATCTGCTGCAGAAGAGTGAGAGAAACAGTACAGATCCATGCGTGCCCGGGTGTGGGAAGCTTACTACAGCCTGGGTTCACCAACTCAGCGTAAGAACTCCACAGACCTGCTTTCCAGTGCTCAGATAAAAAACAATATACAAAGAGGCCACTCTTCAGGAGAGTGTTAGAACAGTACTTAAAAGGATCTTCATGTGACTTAAAAAAACCAGAAGCTACAGGTGGCACAGAGAGCAATTGAAGGGTGGGTATTCTTCTGAGAGAGGCATTCTTGTGAGCCAGTCAGCCGGGGTTTCACAGTGTCTAGAAGTTAACACCAATCAGCAATGTAATCAAAATCTCTGAACATTTCCTGCTCTTCTTCCGAAAGTATCCTTGGTTCCCGAGGTGGAGTGAGGATAGGTGCTTCAGAGGTAAATTCGTCATCAAAATTACTAACATCTTCTCGTCCTCTAATGGTGGGTACAAAAGGAGGCTTCACTTTCTTGGCCAGTAAAGCATTCCAATCTATTAGCTGTAAAATAAAACAACTGATGCTTAGTTTCCCGTCTCTACTTCTTAGTGTCCTTAGAAATGAGTGGTTTGTGCTCACCCTGAAGAAGTGATGCTTTTTCACATCCTCGGCATCCTTCTCTCCAGCTCCCAGGCGCCGCTCTGGGTTTCTTCGTAGCAGCTGACAAAACATGCGAGATTTCAGTGGAAAACTCAGGGGCAGGGGGAGGAAGCAGGGAGGAGGAGTGCTACTGTATGAAAGCCAACACCAAGATTGGAGGGACAGGGAAATTCATGCTGCCTGACCCATAGAAAAATCCTTGGCCAAACTTTAGATGTAGCTAGCAAGAGAGAGCAGTGATCTTTTAAAGATGCCTGAACCTGTTTGCACAATTCCAGCAGCAGCCTGGCTGGGAACATAGAGAGCAGACTGGATCTGTCTCACTGCAGATCTGCGCTACCAAGTCTTGGTACCTGAGATGATTTGTGGGGCTGGCGTGTTCAGCCTACGGACGTTGGAGAGTGCTTTTGGCTGGCGAGGATACAGAATTTATGTAAACTAGCATTTCTTGCTTAGCTCACAAAGAGACTACTCCGCTGTTTCCTGTGCCCAGCTATTCCACAGCCGTTGATTAACCAAGGAGAGGGTTGAATGCTGCCTCACACACCCAGCCAAATAAAAGGGGCTTCTAGTTAACAGCAGAAGCTAGATGCTGCCACCCGTGAATCACGCTGCTGCGAGCAGGCCCCTGGTCCAGGCAGGGCCCAGCATCAGGGATGGCCGATAGAGTCATGACGCAGCCACCACAAAATAACGTCTACTATATTACGAAAGAATTTCTCAGGTGGGAACAGCGTACACACAGCTATAACTAATAAATTGCAAGCACAAACTTCACGGTACACGTACTCTGGGTGCAGCGTAGCAGCCCCCTGTAGATACTAGCATGGTAATTTTCACAGTAAAATATACCCCTCCCAGGTACTGGCCTTAAAACCGTATTATTCCTTCTTTCTCTAGGCAAACACTCTCTCCCTGGGAGGAAGCAATCCCGTTAAGCTATAGAGTGTTTATACTATGACTTGCATACTTCTGTCAGAGCGGTTACTTTAGCTTACGTGCTGCCGCAGGTGGCTGAACTAGGTGCTAGACTGATACTCAAGGGTCAGACACAGCCGTGGAGAGGCTGCTCCCAAGGCTTTGAATCCCCTCCAGGAGATGCCTTTCTATCAGCTGCAATGAGCTTCTAAGACAGCTTCAAGCATCTTCCTTAGGTAAGCAGAGGCATTACACTAAGGAATAGCACTAACAATAATCATCAACAAAAACCAGCTGTTTTTTTGCCAAGAATGGGACTGCAGACGCCATGTGTACGGTGTTCCCTGCCCCAGTTGGAATGAAACCAAAAAGATTTAGAAGTCTTTGAATTCAAATATTCATGTGACAATGTTAATCTACCAACTAGGTCAATGCAGCAGTGTTCTGCTAGGAAATACGAGCTGAATTCTAGTTAGATATGACTAGGAAACTTAGTTCAGGGAGAAAAATAGAGCCTCAAGTGTTTTACATTTTAAAAAGAAAAACCTGCTCCTGAGTAAAGTTGAATGGCACTGAAAATTTTCATTTAAGGTCACGGGCAGCATGGTACAGCATGTATGAAGCAAGTCTGGAATTTTGTTATAGAAAAGAACCTACCAAGCAAAGGGTCTTGAAGTATTTTGTTCCCTGTGAAAGTAATTAATTTCCTTAATGTTGCAGAGTAAACAGGCTAAAAGGGGAATACTGTAATATTCTTACCCGTCTCATTATAGAGATGGCTTCCGTAGACAGAAATCGTGGATATCTGACTTCATCATTTACGATACTGTCAAACACCTCTTCTTCATCATCTCCAGGGAAGGGAGACTATAATGAGCGTAATAAAAAAATACTATTAATCTGACTTAAAAAATCCCTTACAATTGAAATAAACATATGTTCAGTTGACAGTTTGGAATCAGACACCTTGAAATGAAGTCGTCTTTTTCTCAGAAACAGATAGGGTAGTTTTCCATAAGGAAGAGAGAAAAGTAAGGCAAGCTGGTATTACCCCTTAGTTTTTACTGAAGGATTATGCTTTAAAATGGGTTTTTGGAAGTAGAAACACCTAAAACTGGGATCTTCTTTGAACTCTGACACAAGATATACAGGGAATGTGGAAAATATGTATCGGGTCTTCTTTGGGACAGCTGCCATTCACAAGTAACATGGTCAAGACTAACTTGTGTTTGTAATGCCTTCAGCATGTTACAGCTCAGGGGTTCTCAAACCCATTTTGAAATGGCCTGACAGATGTTGGCAATACCCTACAAGCTTTTTGTCCTTTTTTTTCCTGAAAGGAAGTGAAAGTTAGTTGAATGATCAGCTTTTTTGAAAGAGAACAAAATGATGAGCAAATCTATGGGTTTTTTCTCCTTTTTTTTAGCATGTAAGCCATCACCATGCTGCCTGGGAGATACTGTAACAAAATAGACCAGAAGGTAAAGCAATATACCCGATAACTATTCAATATAATTTATTTATACCAGCTTATTTACATGGAACTGAGGCATTCTGTTTTAGCCTGTGTGTAATTCAAATGGTAAATGGCATTACATTTGGCACAATCTTTCACTACGATCCAGTTTTATGCATTAAAGTTCACTTCCATTCAAGCTACAGGAGTTAAGGAGTTTATTTTCTCCCCAAAAGCATTTGAAAGCAGAAGACCACTACAGCTGTACACATCCAAATGTGACGATAACAGATGTGTGCTGCAAACTGAGCTCCCCCAAAACCAGATGTGCTATGTTCTTGCTTACAGACGCTGACATTAATGTGCCATTACTGTAATTTGATTTAAGGCATAATGATGTAATTAAAAACAAAATCAAAGAAAAATCTAGTGGTTAAGTCTTGGACCAGCTACAACTCATTTGCTTTCACAACTGCTGATAACTCGAGCTCACGACATGACTCATCAACTTCTATGGCATTATGGCAGCTAGTATCGGGTAAGTAGCTGCTCAGTATTTAATACTTCTTTTTCTTGATAAGAAGATGTTTAGATGTTTAGATGCTCCCTGTAAAACTAGGTATGCCTATACATACAAGAATTGATACAACTGTGACAGGTAGGGCATATTAAATGTTGACAGGCTGGTATCTTGAGTTTCGTAACCTTTTCAACACATATTAGTTTTATGACTCCGTTGTATCTTACTAGAACTTACCTCACCCACTAGCATCTCATAGATAAGTACACCGAGACCCCACCAGTCTACAGCTCTCGTATAGGAAGTTTCTGTCAGCACCTCTGGAGCAAGAAATTCCGGTGTGCCACAGAATGTGCTTGTTCTGTCTCCAAATCCCATTCCTGAAAAGTTACAGTTAATGAAAAGCAAGCAGTGTTTTCTGCCACTCTACAACCTATTCCTCCAGCAAGTAAGACCTCTCTCTACAGCAATTTCAGCCGATACTACTGGAACTACGGTTCCAGGACCTGGACTGAAGGCTCAGGCCGATGAGGTAAAACATTCCCCTGTTCCTCCCTCCCAAGCCCATGTTCCATGTGTGCTTCAGTCTTAAGTTTTTCTATCCCAAAGTATATGCAATGAGCCAAATAAAACTTCCAGTTAGACCTCTGTCACCCAGTTATCTTTGCTTGGAAATATACAATCTTATGCTGTATTTCTACTAGCTAGTAGAAGAAAGTGTGGTACACCAGTCAAACATGCCTACTGTGGATGCTCCTGGAGTGGCAAAATTACATACAGTCAAGTAAAACATGGAGTGCAGTGAAACAACCTCCATATTTGCAAGAAGGGCGCAGTTTGGGCCATCAGTACCACAAGGGCTGCTGTAACACGAGAAGTGGAGGTGCCACAGAAGTTTAAGAAAACCATTTATTGTAGTAGGCGGTAAACCAAAGAGCTTTCCTTGTCCTCATTTCCTTTTTTCACTTATGGAACTTATTTGTAGTTAAAGTCACAGGACTTGCCCTAAGATATTAAAGACAGCGGTAATGTTGGAACACCTGCTGAATCTACTAAATTTCCTCTTAGGGCTACCTAAAAGGAAAAGATACGGAAGACACGCTATACAAACTGAAGAAGGAAACAGACCTTTCTGGATCATCCCCCCCAGTAAACTTTCAGAAAGACACTGCAACTTCAGTTGCTGCCTCTATTTTATGCCCTATTCGAAAGGCAGTTGTCAGTAGCAGGATGCTAAAAAGTAACTTTCTAGCATCTAGACTTCCTTTTTGTGATGTTTCTTTATTTTAGCTACAGTATACTTTGCATGTCATTTCCATATACTTAGAGTTGTGACTATTCCAAAGATTTAAAAAAAAAAAAAAAGATAATGAATTTGTAGAAAAGTAAGAGTGAGGTATGGATTATAATACTCGATTTCATTGTACAGTGTCAACACCTTTAGAATGAGGAAAAATACCTAATGCTTTTTCTGCTAACTTGCAAAATGCAGCAGTATGCCTTATTAATAAGCAGAGATATGATAAAGTAAGAATCAAGAGTAGGTGATGCTCGCAACTGAAAAAAACAAATAAAAAATAGGGCTATGCTCAGATGCTCCTGATATTTCCCTATTAAGGAACTTCCTCCCATCCCCGTATTTGTACAATCAGAGATGTATATTTTTCCTTCACATGATACAAGGTAAGTATACACTACCCATATTCGGCAGTCCAAAAGTCCCAAGGAACAGTCAAGAGTAAGACAGACTATGGAATTCCCCCAGAAAGAAAATTTAGGGGCTATTACCTTCTTTGCAAAGACCGAAGTCAGCAATTTTCACAAAGCCTTCTGTGTCCAGCAATAAGTTATCCAACTTCAAATCTCTAAAGGAACATTTGAGAACAAAATCGTATCACTGATGTTTCTTCAGTGCTATTCAGAATAGCTGAAATTCATCTGTTGGTCAGATGGTCTATGACTACTTACCTATATACTATTTTGTGTTCATGTAAATACTGAAGCCCGAGAACCACACACGCAGCATAGAATCTGTTGAAAAAGGTAAAATTTCAATGGATTTTAGTCTTTCTTTTCAGAAAGGTGAAGCCCATTATTATTCATCTCTGAAGATTATCAATTGGATTTTTTCAGATACAGACGGGTTTTAAAGCCAGATGGCAAAAATGCTTCCACTTGCAGCTTTCAAGCTGTAGTACGTTTGCTCAGCCTCCAGGATAAATTTTCTGGAGCGTCCACTGCCATGGCATTACAGGATTTCTAATTTGGCTTATTCTTCCTTTTTTTAACCTTGTCTGCTATTTTAACTTTTCATTTAGATTTTTTATGTCATCTTTTAAAAATACGTATTATAAAAATTAAATATATATATTCAATTTTTCAATTCAATGTGGATTCAGGCACATTAAACCTGCATGTGTCTTTTTCTAATAAAATCAGTTCGAATCTCCGACCCTTTAACAAACTTAAACGGTATTTACTGAAATGACATAATGTAGAGGCATGTGGTGATAAAAGATCTTGGTTCTTACTCACTGAACAAAACGCCCTTCACTTGATGCCACAGAAAGGGGTGGATACTCACACTGCTCTCGGTTCCGAGAAGACATCAGTATGAATGTGCATCATCAGGTCCCCACCGGCAGCGTATTCCATTACAAAGCAAACGTGATCTTTGGTTTGGAAACAAGCAAAAAGGTTCACCAAGAAGGGGTGTCTTACACTATTCACAGTTTCAAATATTCGCTTTTCACACATCAAGCTGCAAACAGAAAATCAGTAAAAATTTAAAGCTGAATCCTGGACCACAATTTTTCAACTCTCATAAACTATTGGTAGTTTATACCTTATGTTTTTTTCCTCTATTCCTCAGGATAAGGTAAGAATATTTTTTGTTTCAAGAGAGAGCTTTTAATATTTGCGCACACATTAAGTTGATGCCAGGATTTCCACGAAGTTGCGTTTAGCTTTCACAAATGAAAAAGGAAACCTAGCAGTCTGTGAAAATTGTACCCTGCCAATTTTCCTTCCAAACACTCAGACTCGCATTAATTATGCATCAGTATCATGCGACAGTAGCATCAATCTATTTTTCTTTTAATTGTATACAATACATAAAGTGGAAAAGCAGTAACAATATTACAGATGTTTAACTATAGCAATTCCAGATTATTTCTCCTTGAGCCAATTGGTTAATTTGTAGCTTATTCTTAATAGTTATCTGTCTTCCTGCAAGACAAATGAATACAGACACTATTAAGCAACTGTAAAAGCACTAAAACTAGACAGTTTTGTAACTGCCACTTCACTTCCAAGCAAAGAAAATATCTGAGTTTTGGGGCAAAAAGATTAAAAAAACAACAACAGTGGAGTATACACAGGACTTAAGGGAAAAAATGACGGGCAAAGTATGACAGTATGTTACAGGTTGAGAAATACCACCATAGGTGTTTCTGCCAGCAAAGAAAGCAGAGTCACTGTCCTCCTGAAATGTGATGGAAGTCTATAGAACAAGTAATTAGAATGAGTAATTGCAAGAGAACCTAAATGTAGTATGTAGTACAGGCATGGTAAGAGGGGCACTAAAGGAACCAGTATTCCTGGGCTACACAGCTCCCTCCGTGCCGCGGAAGGAAGACTCCGCATCTGCAGGAGGCAACTAGGCAGGGAGATGACAACTCAGTTTGCCCTTTCCCTGAATTTAACTACTGTTTGACAGAACTTACAATTGTGCTGCAAGCACAAAGAAAACACTATTGATTTATGGCATCCACGTATTATATTTTGCAAACTGACCTGTCTACTTCATCACGAGCCACAATATCTCCTTTCTTTAAGGCTTTAATAGCAAACATCTCGTTTGTGTTTTTGTACTCTGCTAAAAGCACCTAAAAGAGAAGATAAGCGATAAATTTAAGTGCTATATCTAGTTTTTGACATAGCCTTGACATTTGACAGCCTTTTGACTTTTACCTTTCCAAAATGTCCTCTGCCCAGTACAGCACAACATCTGAAATCCTTCAGACTGAATTGAAATCTTTGGTGTGATCTATGCAAATAAAAAAACCAGTCAAAAATCTTCTAGTCTGTTAACTTTAAGAGATATTATTCCGATCAACAGCAAAACCACTGCATTTTACCTTCTATCTTCAGGCTCTCGGGTGTTGGTGTATTTTATGTCTGAATGGGGAGCATCAGGCTCACGGATTATTTCAGGCTGGAGTTTTGGGACAATGCTATTTCTGCCATTTTCAAAATCAAAATTTGTTACTTCATCCTGCGAAGAAAAAGAAGTCTGAAAATTTAAAACTGATTGCGAAGGCAAATGAATGCAGAAATTTTACTATAAGCACGTGAAATTCTTAACACAAAAATTATCTAAGCTAAAATGGTACACTTTAAGATGACACAGATCAGCAAGCTTTTAACAGACTGATGAAACCTATTGCTCCGGTCATTCTGCTCTTTGTAAGTAAAACCATTTTTTCCTGAAACCTCTAATGATTTTGGGCTTTTGTTTTTCCTGTGGCACAACTAATGACATGGAGAGTTAAACACACCAACCATGGGAACAGTCTGCCACCAAGAGTAGTCAGAGCATTCTGTTGAGACAGTTCTGTATGCGTAAGTTAAGAGAACATACGCTGAAACATAAGGGAAGAAATCCATCACAAAGATGCCAATATTACAACCCTGCTAAACTGTATAGCCCCAAATTCTTAAGGTTACTTGCCTGAGATGGCACATCAGGAGCCTTTATCTCAGAGGAAGATTCACATATTTCCCCAAGGGAAGATGCACGGGGTGGAGCAGGTGGAGGCTCAGGCTCGAGTTCGAAGTCCAATTTGGCTACAGGAGAGTCACTGGCAAGAAAACAAGTAACTCCTAAGTGTATAGCAGAGACTGTTTCAATAGTATGAAAACCAACCTAAAACTGCACATTACGTAGATTTCTCCTAAACCAAATCTTGCGGGTGTAGATCTGTCTAAAAAACGGATGTCTAAAATTAAAACATTGAAAGGTCTGCAGTCTTGCAGAATAAACAGATTTGACATACATTAAGTACATTAGGGCGTAAGCATCTCACCGTTACTCTTGCTCTTAAAAGTACTTAAAAATCATAGATATCACCTACCTGGCTGGCAGTGTTAGTTCAGGAATGTGTGCATCAACCACTGGCCCAGTAGCAGGCACTGCTGCTTGAGGGCTGAAGGTGCCAGAGTGATTTACTGTAGGAATAGCTCTTCTTACCAGCCTTCCCCAAGTGGCAATATTAATATTCATTTGAGGAGCTCTGAGAAATGTTTTGCCTGTAGATATTGTGACAAAAGAAAATAGAGTGCAAGTAATTTCCTTACTTATTACCAAAAGCTATAATTAAAAAAATCATATTAATCAGTTTGTAGTTTAGGAAGAATAAACTGAATTTATCATATTCCTTAGCAATTCCTAATTATTCACTATCAAATGCTAATGCATAATAAGAAATTCTAAAACAAAACATTTCTAAATGCAATGTCAAACAGCTTTATTCACAGACAAATACTAGGTCTCTGTACAAAAAAAATAACAGATCTGTACAATTTTTATGCTCTACATGTTTATATTAAAAAATCACCTTGCTGCTTGGAAAAGATTTTCTTCTGCCTCTGGAGTTTTGGTCTTCTTTCAATAACTGGATTAAAAAACGTAACCTGCAGTTCAAATAACATGTATTGTAATTCAAGTTTCAGAATAAAATGCATTCTTAAAAGTTTAAGAAAAACTTCTTAAACTATTCTGCAACACAATACTTGCAGGTATGCTCAAGCATTTCAAAGAAACGTTCTTACCTCTGCAAACAGAGTGCCCTGCGGTTCAAGATAGAGACACATGCCATGCCGTTGGTTATCCAGGAAATCTTCCAACCTCAGAAACTTTACTGCACACAGAGATCTCCAGTCACGCCAATAAACGGAGATTTCTAATTCACGTGACTAAGACAGGAAACATATACACAGGAAATTACTTATTAGTAATTGCTCTGCAAGAGTTACCTCTGCACAATCGCAAGATTCAGCAACTCAAGGATCACGATGCAGAGCTGTTAGCTTAAAAGAGTGCCAGGGCTACCTCACCGTAGTGAGCAAGCACTGACTAGGAGGACTGTAGCATTTCACTTCAGTTCAGATGTGATCGCCAGGGCCCAAATAAAAATGTAAGTGTAAAATTCCCTCAAGAGTAGGAGAAGAGAGTCACAACCAGTCACCAGACTTTTTCAGTCAGTCTAACAACAGTGCTAGTTCAAGATATTTTAGCTTGTGATCTGACAACAAGCTTTCACCCATGTTTAGAAACCACAACTTTACTAGTTTTCCAGGTTATTTACAAGTATCAATCACATTTCATGGCTGCATAGTGACATTTTAGAACCTGCATACACATCCATGATGCAAGACTTTATACAGTATCTCTATAAAGACATACAATTTTGTCATGAAGTGGGGGCAAAAAATTTAAACTAACAAGAACTGCTGCTTTAGTAGTAATAAAAGTAGTTTATAAATCTTGCGGTAGGATTTATATATTCTTAGGGTGTCTCACATGCTTGTTACAAAACGTGAAGAACCCTGAAATGCAATATAAACAGCAGCACTGTATATTATCAAGTTCAGTTGGCATAGTTTAATTCCATCACGATGCCTCAATTTACTGTCTTTACAGGATAGCTTTAGATTTTAAAAGAAACAAATTTAACAAGCAGCAACAGATAAAAACATGATGGGGTCTTGAATGTGCATTTCAAATATGGAAGGCTGCATGGTCATGCCCAGCCGAAGTAAGGTCTTCTCCTAGCACCAAAAAGGCACTTAATATTGAGTTCTTAAATAGTGAACAGGACACATACTAGGCTGGTAGGAGCAGCTACTAAACTCTGACTAGTCCTAGTCTTAATCTGAGAATAATCAAGGCTTCTGGACTCCACAGTTGCTAGTTTTGTTCTGCGCTACTCCTAACTGGAACCTGAATTTCTCAACTTGCAGGTCTAAAACTGCTTCCTTCCTAGATGGAAGGAACCTGGTTTGGGGCTCGGAGGGGTGGGGCTTGGTGGGGAGAGAGCAAAAACAGGAAGGTGGCTTCCCCCCCGCCCCCATTTGTTTTAAATACATACTGGAGATGACATTTATGGTCCAAAAATATAGTTTAATTTTCAGTCTATTTCAAACACTGATGGGAAAAAAACCCCTATCCTTGTACCTTAAAATTCTATGCCTATCCAGTATCTAAAACACAAATGCTTGATTAAATCTATATAATAGAGATTCTCTTCAAAAGGTGTGAGAAAAGAAACATTAAGTGTCATTTCAGATGCTTGAATCCTCCAAGTAATATTTAAAGTTCTAGGAAAGAACTATTAGTGAATTTATTTATTATTCCTGAAGAATTGATCAGCTTCACATAAGAAGACTTCTACAGAAGAGCTGTAAAAATTCTATGACATAGCTTTACCAAAATATCCAAACTACATCTGATATTAGAATGTACTGATAAATAATGAGAAGTTGATGATCATAATAAAATTTTAAGTACCATCTGTCACAGGCTAAATAGATGTTAAGTGTTAGATCTTGGATAAAAACATTATGCCAGTTTGTAGGCTAGAAAAAGGTAAAATATCTAGAATGTCAGCCCAGCATAACAGCTTAACCCCAGGGAGCCCATTCTGTTAAGGATTGGAATACTTGCACATAGGAAATTTGAACGTAATTACAACAACAAGGGGAGAAAAAAAAAAGGAAACATGAAATTAATCTACAGAATCAACTAGCTGTCAATGAAGGAAGACCACAGTTTTACCCTGTCTAGTTCCAGTGTAAATTTCTGATCCCATGACTGATTGGAAATAGGTTTCCAGCTAGTTTGACCAACCACAGTGTTATCCAGCTTCAGTACAGCACAGACTTCATCTGTAAGTAAAGTACACAAACTCAGCTTAAATCTTTAAGAGGATTTTCCACAAACAAAAAAATCTTCAGTAAGTTTCCCTTAAAAATGTAATCTCATACTTAATTGGTTCTTACGGGCATAGTAGTGTGGCTGTGTTGGTTTTTTTTTTTAAACAATTTGACAGATGAAACAAGTTTAAAACTTTAAATCAATTTAGTATTTTAAATTACAGAACACAGCATGCACATTAAAATGTAAATAAAAGATATGCATAAAAAAATAAGAGAAGTATACTGAACTGGACAAGTCATCAGTTTTCAGAAGGTTTCTACTACTTCCACTTTTATTTTTACTGTTTCTGCTTATGAAAGATGATCTGGCTTCATTTGGACTCCAACTAGGTAGCGTAATCAATGTGGCTTTTGATCGACCAGGGACGTTTTCCAAAATATCTTGGCATCCCATTAGCCTAACTTCCAGGGTACCTAGAACAAGGCAGACAATCACTTATCAAACATTTCTGTTCTTAAGTAAACAAAGTGAATGACTAATGATTGATTTATGACAATGGCTCGCATTCTGACCCCTGCAGGTCAGAACAGAAGTATCACATGAAATCAAGAGACAGATCCAAGACAGACAAATATACTGAAAATAAGCATTAAAAGTCAAACATGTGCAACTCAACCTTCTAAGAGGAGCAACAGTTCACCAAAATAACACAAAATAAGTTTTTGTTCTGTGAATCAGAAGTATGTTTGTTTTCTTCACTTTAGAACCTAATTGACTAGGGTTGAAGTTGTAAGCAATGTAATTTTTTAAGATGGCCAATCTTAAGTTTCTTATGAAAATGGTGTATCTTGCAGGTGGGACAATAACAATTTTTTATGAGTTTTATATAACCAATGAATATTGGATAGATTGCTTTGGGAATTAAAATGAACACATTGACTATTGAGACTACAATGTTTGAGATATATTCAGAAGTAGAATTTGAGTTAGTACACAATCTAAAATCATTGAATTGTTCCAGCTTGACTGAATTTGGATTTATAAGAGCTGAGACAAGGAGCTACTCTTCAAAATCTTCTACATCTTTAATCAAATGAGGTACAGAGGCTGCTGTTCTAATTTAAGAGCTTCCTCCAGCAGCACAGAAACATCTGAATACCACAGATGGTTACAAGAACGGTAGGCTTACCTCATCCTGTACAAGATAGCATCTGCAAAATTGTGACACCACTGATACTAAAAAAAATAACTATTAGAAGTGGTAAAATTAGTCAGTTCATAATCATACTGTCAACTAGAAATGCAGCTCCTACATGCAGTGTTCTTTTGACAGCAAATGTACTTTAATATGAAATTTAAAAGTACTCTTTTGTAACAGAAACTTAAGTCAGACTTGACCTAAAAATGGTCTGGCAACATTACAGCCCACAGAACAGAAGCCGAGAAACCAGTCTAAGAAGAAATCTCGTCCTGTAGGGAATCAGCCATAAATGACAGCTAACATTAGGTTATGAAGACAAAGGGATGTTATTGGCTCCCAAACAGGTTAAAAGGTAAAAGACGACTTAATTCCCAAACTCTGTTTAGGAAAGAAAGAAAGAAAAAAAAAGGGCAGAAAGGCTATAATCAGAAAGTTCTGTTGATGCACTTTAAAAAGCATGACATCACAACATGTTAGAGGCAAAACACAAAGACACCGTTCATTTAAATCAAATTCAATACAAAAGCTTTTTGTGTCGCTAGTACGAAAGTGAAACTACTAAGAACTTCACAAGCATGTAGCTCTGTTTTGATAATTCCTATTAGAAACTGTTCATACGTATCAGTAAATCGCATTTAAAGAAGAATTATTTATCACTATAATGTCTCTAACCCATGATTATATATTAGAGGAAAAGAGTAATAAAAAAAAGCTATTTTAAAATCAGGGTACGATACTTCCGGTCCTTGGTCACTGATTATTTGAGATACCATATAATGAAAAAAAGTTCCTCTCACCACTCTGCAACTTCACAAGGACTCCTGGCTTAGGTCCTGATGCTTTTTACCCTTTGCTACTTGTCTTACTGAACCAAAATGGAAGACAAGTAGACTGGCTCCATTTTATTATTATTGCAGCTCGGCAGAAGAGTACCTCTTTTTGTTTTAAAATATAACCCTATAGTACTTCAAAACTAAATTCTGGTCTTAGTTATACACGTATAAACAGGATAACATTTGAATTACAGATTATTTTTGTAATAAACTTACTCTGTCACAGTTGGTTTTATAGTTACATGTAAAATGTTTTAGGAAACAAAACAGAAACCCAAACCTATCTGTACTAGTAATTCTTATATGACCACTTACTAAATAAATTTAGTAAAGCAACATACCCCCAAGTAGTCAAAAGTATTTGATTTTCTTTAAGAACACTGAGAAGCATATATTTAAGAGCTTTGTTAAAGATCCTGAAAAAGCTAACTTCCAATGAAGGACAATTCCAGGTGAACCCAAACTATGAGAAGTTCCTAAGTCTCATATTTATATATAAATGTACTGCTCCCTCACAGTAGACTGTCTGTAAAAAAATAACAATCTCCATGTTTAACTGCAAGGAAAACAATTCACACCAATAAATAGAGGCTTCAGTAGTTCTATGTACCTCCGTTAGGATCTCCCTCTTTGGTTTAAGAAATACACCGCATGTTTTTGTAGCACAAATCTCACCTTCTAGGAAGCCACTGTGGTCCAGTGGTTATAACAGGAGCTGAGAGAAAAGCTGGATGCCTACCTCCAGCTCTGCCACTCCTTGTATGACCAGGGCAAGTCACTTAACCCTTCTGCCCTCACTTTCCCCATCTGTAAAATGGGGATAATGATACTTACCCACCTTTTAAAGTGCTTGATAACCTAAAGGCGTTAGGTAAATGCTAATAATATTATTCCATAGTGACCTAACTTAAGGCCAGAACTTCACTTCTCCAACAGGGTTATAAAAAAGGTCAACAAATAAATCCAAGAAACTTGTCTGGATTTTTTTGCTGCATAGATACTTGGAAATTATAAATGCTTTTGTCAAGGAAAAGAACAACGATGAAATATGTCCAGAAAGAAATAAAAGTTGGCGTTAAAGACCTGTTTTAAACCATTTAATAAAATAAATAAAAAACCCAAACAAACCACTTACCTGTTAAAGCTGCTGGTTTGGACAGTGTACTGTACTGGTTTTGAGTAGATATTACACTTTGACGAGGACTTAATGTGGGTGAAGAAACCAATGAAAGCTCCTCTATAATAATACTGCTTTTGGGATGGTTTTTAGGAAGTTCATTCAGTCGCTGTTCCAGTGAATACTTCAAGAGGTCCAACTTCTGGCTTGATTCATTAAATCTTGCTTGTGCCTTTTTAAAATAATAAAAAAAGAAAATAATTGAAATATTTCAATTTTTTTTTCTTGAAAGAACATTTAAAATAAAGTATTAGGAATTGTAATGATGTAAATTACTTCTGAAAGTGCCTTTCTGTCGGTAACTTTCCCAGATCCAAGTAATTTCATCACATTTTTTGCACCTTCTGCTACAGCATACTCTATCCTAAAATGATGCCGTAATTCTTCCATTCGGAGTTCAAGAGGGCTAATCACAGGCTTTTCTGCAAAGAGATATAAACAAACAATCTTCATTGAAGACCGTGCCCATGTTTAATTTCTTTAATATTAACACCTCCCCCATGTAAACAGAGGGAGGGGAGAGAAAAAGAAAATAAAAAAGGCAGGGGGGAGGGGGAACAGTGAGAGATGCAGATTCGGTAGTCCAAAGATAAGCCTGAAGAATGTCATAAAAGCAACACTGAAATTTTAAGCATCTGCATTTGAAGGAAGAAATAATTGATCAAGGCCCCATCCATTAAAGGATGTGAGAAAAAGAACACATCTTCAAGGGAGTTAAGGGACAAAAGTCAAATTTGCTAAACATCACTCAGCTGGGAAGGAGGAGGTTTTGCGACTGCCACATTTCTGAACCACGGTCTGAGGATTTATCTTTCAAACTCCTCTATAACTAAGTAGAGTTTCTGTTTCTGATAATTCTCCTGCTTCACACGAAATCCCAGGGAATCTGGCTTCTGCCAGCACAGAATGTAAGAGATCCCATACACTGCTTTCCCCAAATGGTTTGGGTTAACCATTCTAATTTTCACTTCTTACAGCATTTAGATTTCCTAAACAGAATCAGAAAGTTTCCTGGATATATTCCTTTCTGCTTAAAGGTCTAAGAGTAATAGGAATTCCCCCCAAAAAAGCATTTGAAAGCCCTTTCTAGCTTGAATAGCTTTTTTTTTTTTTTCTTTTGAACAAATGATACACATCATCCATGTGCTAAGATAGGGTGTTAAAAAAAAAAGCTAGAAACATCCTAAGTGCAAAACCAAAGAAAACCACCCCCCAAACCAAAACAAAACCACACAGACAGACAGACACACACACACACTAGTTTTTCATTATCTTGGATATATCCAGGCCTTGATTATGAGCATCATCATATGACTTCAATGCTCAGAAATGCATACAAATAAAGTTCAAGACTTAGAGATGTACCGATATGCCCACAATTTTATAGTACGCTCGTGCTACTACAGCTCAGGGGTATTTATTCATTTATTTTTGATTAGAAGATTTCCAAAGAAATATAAGTTTAAAACTACTTCTGAAATGCAGCATGAGTGTTTCAAGTCTGGTTGCTTTAAAAACACAGATTTTTGTTGTTTCTAAAAATAGTTTTTTCCTAGTCATTCTAGCCTAAATACTCCTAAAGATAGCAAAAATTCCCCTCCATCTGTGCTCCCATTAGTAATAATAATGTCAATCTATTTAACTGCTACAAGCAGGCTTTGTACCTGCATCAGATTTGTTTTTTGTTTGTTTGTTTTAGTGAAATGATTATATGCTTTGAATAAATTACTAGTTATTGTCAGGACAAAAGAAAGCATGCATGAAGTTAGAATGAAGACCCCAAAGCAAAAATGGACTGCACAAGATATAAAAAGGATGATGAAAAGAGATTGTATTTCTCCTCATTAACCTCAAGGTATTTTGCTTCAAGTCAAATGTATTTGGCATCCTAACACACTCAGTGGTATGCCTAGTCTCCAATTATTTTCGGTTCATGCAAGTTTTGCTAACATTCCTACTAGAAATTTGTGATAACTCTGTGTGCATATGGGTACATATCTACATGGCATTCTGATATCAATGATTCATATTTCCATTCTATTCCATCACCATTATCAAAAGCCAATTCATTGGTCTGGACTGCCTGAAGAATCTGCATCCTTATAACTTCTATTTTTGTCTTGCTGTCCTGGAGCATCTGCTGAGCTGTGGCAAGAAGTTTTCGATCCTATTAAAACAAACAAAAAAGTTAAAATTGTGAAGTCTTCATAGAAGAAAACACATTGAAAGTTTCAAACCCCACATGCCTTAGGAATAAGAACTGAATCTACGTAGTTCATTTGGTATAGCAGACCAATTCAATGAACCACATTAGGGTATTAGTGGAAATTGAGTTAGGAGCATATCCTGGTTGATTAAAAAGTAAAAGCTGCTCCCATGGAAACTGTATCTGTTTAAAGTTCAATAAAGGAGGCATGATCAAGCAACATCACATGCGTAGACTAATGTTTCGTAAGCTGTTACTAAAGAAAGGACAAGATATTAACAGCAAAATACCTCCCCACCCTATGCAGAATGACTCAAATTTACTGTGAGTATTGTGAGAACTCTTAATAGACAAATTTGCTAGACTAAACCCATATAGAAATCATTGTACCAACTAATTTGAGCTGATTTTCAATCTTGAAATTAGAGATATGAAATTATTTTACATAGGACATTATAAATAAGTCTGCAATATATTTTTCTGAACAAATCAAAGATGAAGATTTTTTTGCATTAATAAATACATAATATGAGGCTTACTCTATTAGCAATTTCATCAGCAACTTAAAGTACAGTACTTCTCATCTAAATGAACTAAGCTAATTTTTTTTTTCCCCAAAAGCAGTAACACATGAAACAATTTACAAGAGAACATTTCTGAAGATGAACTTTCAAACTAACAGCTAATACCATTTCATTGTCAGGACCGTAGCCAGTCATCCACACGTTTCTCAGATATACCA
Source organism: Chionis minor (assembly GCA_013398295.1). Classification (NCBI taxonomy): domain Eukaryota; kingdom Metazoa; phylum Chordata; class Aves; order Charadriiformes; family Chionidae; genus Chionis; species Chionis minor. The sequence continues at coordinate 557,978 of VZSF01008709.1, forward strand.
TTTTCTGTCCTCCGGTTACTGGAAATCTGACTTACAATGGATTATCAAATGATTCTCAGTTATGGAACTATGCACGTGCTTCTATGGCTGCCACATGGCGCTCTCTACATGTTCTGGGGATTCCCAGATAACTTAAAGACTTGCAGTAAGAACAAGAAAAAAAATTAAAATAAAAGGAGTATGAGAAAATTTAAGGCAGTCTGTTTGTCCTGTCTGCGCAGTGCCAATCAATCACAGCAATTAATAGTAGTCAGCACACGTGAGTACCACACTTGTTATAGCCCAAAGGGTATTTTGGTTAACTCATTTTGTAGCCACTCTATAACCTCATTAATAACTTACTTTCCCATGGACATGGTTTATATTTATATTTTTAATTTTATAATGAAGTTATCAATTATTTAAAGCATTAAAGAAATTCAATTCTTCCCCTTACCACAACCAAGACAAAGAACTGCAGTGTAGCACAGATACTCAGAGCTAGAAATACTGGCACCATGAAGTACACTGTGAGAAAAATCAGTATGCTGAGAAGAGAGAAATTTACCTTCATAGAGCTCCACTGTGACCTTGAGTCTCATGCATTACTCAGATAATTTAATGCTACCTTATGTTCTGCAGGGTAGATACACACATGAAAAGGCTCTGGCTGCACTGGGAGAAACTGTGCCCACTCTGCACACCATAATCTCAGAACCCTTGGTTTTAAGTTTTAGTATTAATCAACGTTTCAGAGACGTACCACTAGCTTTCATATATTAAGATTCCATGTTAGCTCTCCAATTATTGAATGAGGTACACTGAATTTCCTAAATGAATGCCTTCTCAAATACAAATGTCAACTTTTGAAATAACCACTGTCTACAGCAGAGTATAGGATCTAAGTAACAGATTACAAGCAACTCTAGAATCCTGTATTAAACCTTATCCATGCATCATTCTGATGTACAAATATACTGTAAGTGTTTCTTTGTCTGTATCTTCAAATTTATCTTATTTTTTGATCTTGCTGCTCTTGATTGTCCCTCATATCCTCTTACTGCAATGGATTTGCTTGCTCAGGGGCAACATCAGCCCTTCAATGTGTAAAATGGCAGTAATTCAGGATTATAGAGATATCTTCATGTTTTCAAGAGACAGAAAATCCCATCTTCAGAATCAAAATGGATGTGTCACACTCAGCAGCTCTTTTAGTGTTGGAGGCTGAATACAAAGTATTTCAAAGCATCTCCTGGGTACAGAACTGTCAGTGTCTGTAAAACTGATCTGCAAAGCTGTCCTGGGATCTCAGAGAATCCACACAAGTCCAAGGAAAGATGATCAATATCTCAGAAACACTTAAGTATGAATAGGTTGAGTTGAATGTTACTGAAGCAAGGAGAGTAAGTACAAAGGGAAAACCTTCCCGTGAGATGATGGGTTTATTACTACTAACAGACTGCTTTTTCATTTTTAATAAACGAAGGATGATCTCCCTCCATTAAACTAGGTCTGAAAATAATAAGTCAAATTTTAAATTTGGTTATATAGTACACTTGAGTAACGCTCACAAAATATTTTAATATGCTTTAAAGAAGGTCCCGCAACTACTGTTTAAAAACTACTGGATTACTGGGGTTGGGTTCAAACTGGGAATTTTCTGGCCCTTTTGCCCACCTCAGCCAGACACTTTAGTCGTTTTAAGCTCTGCTTTTATAAAATGTAATCATGATGCTCAAGCCTACAGTTTAAACCTGCCAAATGAACTCACTACTAAGCATTACATGAGAGAACGAACACACGCCATTTCCATCCTGTCTGTTGAACCAGCTGGCGATGCTTTTGTGTTTTCCAGCTTGCTCTCCCCAGTTACTACATACACCCAATCTGGTAGGCTGATGTAAGCATTTACCAATTGCAAATACAAGATTCAATCATCAATTTTAATTACAAGCCTCAAACATAAAGCAAGCCAGAATTTATCCTTTCCGCCTAGTCTGATCAAAGCTTGCTAGCAATGCCTAGTATTACAGCCCAAGTGTTTAGTAAGTTTTTTCAGGCTGTTATAAGGTTACTTGCTGAAGGTTTATTAGGAACAAAATTTATGTATGTCTTTTGATCCATTTGGGTCAGCTGATTATTATTTTTAAGTGTACTTTATGTTAAGTATACAGTCCCAGAGGACATAGACTCAAGGGTTTCCAGGAGCTGAGGGACTGCGGTGCATGGACCGCATTCCCAGGCCCTTAGTCATAAGGTGCGATCCAGATATTTCTTCCATCTGCCCCGGGCTAGTGGGTTACAGATCACTTTCAGAGAAGGCTACCAAAGTACCCTGTGGTTCAACAAAAGCGCTGCTGGGACAGAATGAGCTTGATGGCACCGACAGTCCAGCTAGTCTGAACTCAGTTTTCTGAGAGCGAGCAGTATTCCCTGCAAATTTTGCAAGGTGTAAGAAAGTCAAAGAGTAGGCAGCCACAAAGTAACCTGCCTCTCCACTGCTCCCAGGCAGAAATTAACTCAGAAACAAAGTTCCTCTCTAACACTTTTTGGTTAGTACCAATTATAAGAGGTAGCAGCTCTGCAAGTCAAACACTTTGTTCTAAGAAGTTCACTGACCTAGCTAGGTGTTGGGTCAGTAAGTTAAGAACTTAAAACATTTCAATTTATTCTGTGTCTGGATACAGAAACATCTAACTAAGCTACTTCACACTATTTGTTAGATCTATACTTATCTTTCCCCTTAATTTGAAAATTTATCTCCTTAGCACTTAGTAAAAGCCAATGGAATGAACAGGTAATCAGTGAGTAATGAAGGGTGAAATGAAGGGTGAAGGGGCAGGTAAGTAGAGGATACCACCCCCCACTCCCCTTTTCTCATTTGAGAACTGACTCCCTTATAGTCATAAAATATGGTTTTAGGGTTTTTTTGTTGGTGGCTTTGGTGTTTAGCTGTTGGGGGTTTTTTTGTTTGGGTTGTTTTNGTTTGGCTTGTATTTCACTTGAGTTAAGGGATTCTTAGTGTATGATGAATTTCATTACATAGTTAAGACTGTGTAAATTAAGTCAAACCCATTTAGGGGTTCACTAACACGTACCCCCAACCCCTCGGCCCCAGAGAATTTCTGTTGCTATCAAGGGAGCAAGTGCAAGTGACCATGTGTTTAAAATTCAGATCTACAAATAGCTGTGGTTTTATTTTTAATTTCAGTTTAATGCTATCAGATACTACCTCTAGATTACCATGCTTCTGCAAGAAAAGTATTTTTATGTGTATTTTATATGCATGTGTACTAATGCAGTTATAAAATTATAATGTTATAATGACTCTTATCAGAGTACTATACACATCTTATTAAAACAAATATTTGGTACAAATCTTTTTACTGCCAATTAGATCTAGATGACCATTTCAGAAGCATACTTGGCAATGCCGACTTTTGTGTAATTACCGTGCACATTACAACTTTAAACTAATGGAATATTTTTTTTTTTTGTTAGCGGAGCTAGGAAAAGCACCAGATACCGGCCAGTGTCATACCAAGCTTTGCTGCTAAGCGAATAACACATGATCAAAGATTACTAGATTACTAAATTTAGTAAGCCGGATTTATTATTTGGGTTGAACTGCATGCAGACAAATTGATAAAACAATTACTTGAGTGCCTATCAAACCACAAAAAAACTGGTGTAGTAATTCATAGCAGATTTGACGTTAACTTAACAGGAACATACCCCAAACTAAAAACACTGAAATTGCATACTATTTATACATTGTACATTCACACCACAGCAATATGAAATTCCACAATCATTTCATGTTCTGTAAGCATTACAAAGCCTTACCTTTGAAGAGCCATTTGAGTACATCTGTATCATATTTTCTGCTCCCTGTTTTACCTTCAGTTCTATATCCAATTGCTTCTTTAAGGCCATCAGTCTGTTGTTAGTAGAAAACCGAGGATCGCTGTTTGGAGTATCTGGAGTCCTAGGACAATCTGTGATTTAAAGGTAAGATGTAATGTGTGCAGAAAAAAGAAAAAAGGAAGGAAAAAAAAATAATCAAACCCCACACACCTCTCTCCAAACCCACCCAAAACTCTACTCTATTAAGTTATAGATTAAACAAAGCTGGAACATCATACTTAAGTATTAAGACTGACCCTCCGTTCCAGAGCTACTTTGCAACAGCACTGCAAATGCGCCTTAACATGCAAAGCCTCGTGAAAGCCTAGTTGACTCCTACACATGTCCTAATTCACATGAATCACTTCCGGGAGTGGTAAAATAGGCAGGTTTGCAGCTAGGTCTATTTTCGTTTCAAAGAAGATTTATTTCTTCTGGCATGTCTTGAGTCAATTAAAAATGCAGTTTTCCATTAAGCTTTCTTACACTCTTGATTTTAAATCTGAGTGTTTTAAAAACAAACTTGGACTCCTGGTTTTAAATCTAAGTCTCTTAAAACCAAACAAACTTAGACAGTAATATTCAATAGTAATGAGCATGGTCTAAATACAGATATTAAGCAGGTTCTCATCGATTCTAGTGTGAACGCTGCAGACAGGATTTATGTCAAAATTAAGAATACATAAAATGAGCCTTTTCCTTAGTCATAAAGCTGAATGATTTTTGCTTTAGAATCGTAACAGAATCCTGGGATAATCGGATATATAGGCAGACAGGTTATTGAACAACTGTGATCTGTGGGAAGGATAAAGCTTTTTCATTCGACAGTACCACTATGTTTAGATCGCCATCTTGTTGGATTAATTTAATGGAATACAAGTTACTTTTACCAATCAAATTATACAGTCATACTCTTTAACTTGACTCTATCCTCCTCCAGAAAAGTCTATTGATCACTGGTTCATATTTCAGATTCTGCAACATGAACTGAACTGCGAACTGAAAGTAAGTGGCCACTGGACTATTTCCTAGTACTTCGCTATTTCCAACACGACTGTCCTTTTAGCTAACTATATTCCCCGACAGTCCCAATGACTTCACTTCTATTTCAAACTTTTTGTAAAAGAGGACAAATTATGTCCACTGTAGTAATAATGGAGTTTTGTTGTTGATTTCTTTTACCCTAACAACTCAGAGAATACCTTCTCTATGGGCAAATTACATTAGCTGGTCTCCTGGAAGATAATATGTATCTGATACCAAGTCGCTTTTTCCAATTTTAATTAATATTCCTTGAATTAAAACTAAGATGATGAATCAAGTTCCTGAAACCCTCAATTATTAGAAAACACAGGCATTGCACTAATAACTTACGAATTATTAACTATGAGATGTCACGGGGAGGAGGTGTCTTACCTGACATTTCATATTTCTTCTGTAGAGGCTTCTGATAACTAATTTTGGAAATTTAATACATTTTACTTTCAAGTTTGCTATGCCATTTCCTCCTAAATTGTAATCTTTGCTGAGACTACATACAGATTTCATTTGAGGAGAAGTTTTAATTTCCTCTGCTGCTCACTCTTCAAGCCACTTTAAGACTCTTACTGCATTCTCACTACTTAAAGGTAGTACAAAAAATACCAGATGCTTAAAAGAAAAATAAAAGTCTGTGCTATTTCTCATCTGTTTTGTTGTTCAACTTCTCCTCAGTGCTTTGGCTTGGTTTCTCTGTGAAACATTGCACTTGAACAGCTCTACCTTAAATCTGTTATTAATAAAACAAAGATTAACAACATGTCTTCCTCTCGCTTATGTCTTTACATTCAACTAATCCTCACCTAATAATCTATTCCAAATTAGAACAAATGCGAAACTTGAAAGTCAGAGTGTCAAGTCTACTTGTAAATTAGATTAGTCGTATACATGAATATTTACCAACTTTAGATTTATGATGCAGGCCTCTACCACTTAAAGAGCCCAGCCCTCTGACGATTCCCAGGAATACTGTGGTGCTCCTGAAGTCTGTTTTCACAGCTTTGAAAGACGCACACAAGCAGTTTTCCTTTGCATTAAAACAACACTCAAGTTGCAAGTCAAGGACTAATTAGAGATACCATGGTCCCAGCTGCCCAGGCAGCTGTTATTATCTCCCTTTGCGTGTCTGCACCGTGAAGGTGTAACTACACACTTACCTGGGTCACCTCAAGAGTTGGGCTGCACTTGTGGACATGAACTCCCCTCTAAATTTTGTTTAAACGGTCCTACTATATGCTTTGTTACCAACCAGCAGCAAAGGAAACATTTCTGCAGTATGGCCTAATATTTTTTTGCTTTCAGGCATAATAGCTGCTCACTAAACTCCCAAACACGGAGCAATATGGTTTCTTAATGAATTTTTTGTGTTTTTTTTTAAGAAAAGGAATAATATTTACCAATGGCTTTTCAGAAATGGCTTCCAAGTGACTCCTTCTCCCCCCGACCCCATTACAATAATTCAGTAAGCAGCCTGAGGCAGCTTCTTATAGAAGAATTCAGATTAAAGTTTTAAGTCAGCCGGACAAACTGGTCCTATTATGGAAAGCACTGACAATCTTAGCAGCAGCACTACAAGCTACATCTGTATTAGCTGTTTCCCTCTCTCTTTGTAATGTCTGCTGAGGTTGTAATCACTTCGGTATGGCTAGTTATCTCTGATCTATTTGTATAAAGCACTATACAGAGGGGCTCAAACCTCATCTGCAGACATTTAGTAATCTTTGTAATACAAATAAGTAATAAATTCATCTAGATAAAGTCTATACATAAATTCCATTGACTGCAATTAAAGTTAAACAAAAGTACTCAAAAAAAGTTGATACTTCACTCAAGCAGGTAAGTAGGGACTGGGGAAAATAAGAGATTCTCCAGTTTGCCCCATCTGTTGGTCAACAAGGACAGTACAAGATTTACCATTTTGCATGCACTCAAGTCCAGCTTTGCATAGGACACCGAGAGCTTTGCTGTGGTATGGATTAGTGCCCCTAGGCATTTTCGTCTTGACAGTGAATATCAAGTGAAGTAACAGATACATTTCAAGTGAACTTGACTTCAAGTAACTAGCATCTAATTTTTGTTGAAGAACTACGAATGTTGTTGCTTAACAATAATGAGTTTTATGCAGCTTATTAGCACACATCCAGGCTGCTGGAAGAGCTGCAGTACTGCTTCCCCAGCACCTGCAATATCCTGTTTTTGTGAAAATATAAGACTTAAAATAAGTTAATAAGGATGGCTTAACTGATTTTTTTTTTTAAATGTCTGGACTGCATCAGGACACTGAAACGTTTATCTTAACTGTGATCTTTGCTCTTCTGAAAAACTTCAGTGCTCTTCAGCAAAATCTCCTTGCTTCTAAATCGCCTTTTACCAGCGCTCCCATCTAAATTATATTTATTAGAGTAGTGACACAACACTGCTCTTCTGAGAGTGCTGCTCTTTCCTTTGAGGACTTTTCCCCAGATGTGAGGTACGCTATTTCTTCAGTAAGCTCAGTGTGAAATCTAGGATCCCATGTAACTTTCTGAATTTGGGTTCCCAGATGGTACTGCAGCATGCTGCTAAGCCACTCAATTAGCAGCAAGTGTCCTTTGGTAAATAGTTAATCTTATTTGAGAATATTTAATTGCAGTTAGCCTCAATCAGTGTCATACCTAACTGAAATATCTTTGATGCATACTTGGGCATTGCTGGAGGGGGAAGAAAGAAGCATACTCAAGCTTTTCTTGGGGAGTCAGATGGTTGCATCAGCACTTGAACTCAGCCGTCAGTAAGTCCAAGGCCGCAGTGGACACCCTATGCTCTGAGAACATCCAGCACTGACCTCCTAGAAACTTTTGAAGTTGAATTGAATTTCAATTCAGTAACAGCTAATTTTGACTACTAAATGAGTGACAGGAGATTGTTTCAAATTGCTTCAATGATGTTATTCTACATTAAGGTTCCCAAAAGTTACCATGAAATTCCTGACAGATTAACCTTGTCATTTGTAGGGACAAAGAAATCCCCAAAACAGTCTCCCTCACTCCCCTGTCAGCTAGTCATTTTCTTAAACAAAGTAATTTATTTTATTTGTGACCCTTACAGCCAAATTTGATGTAAAGTGGATAGCTTAGAAGTTAGTTAGGAGAATGGAAGAAGAGGCATGAATTTGCCTTTTTTTATTCCATCGTCTCCATGCTTTATCTAGTCTCCTCAATTCCCTCAAAGTTTTTCTGTCATCTCACCTCCCTATCCAACTTTACTTTAGCTCTGCAGAAGACGTCAATTCCCCAATTTATATATATCTTATGTATCAACTAAGTGTCTAATTAAATCAGTAGCGTGCTGTAGGTAAGCTATTTCAATCTCATACCTCACTGAGTCATATTAAAAACTGCAAACTCTACTGCTACTTTTTAGACTTGTGAAAAGAATATCAATTTAATATGTGCTATTGTGTAGAAGTATGTTTTCAAGATAGAAAATGTCTTCATCTCCAAAACTGAAGTAATCATCCCCACGTTACATATTAAAATAAATCTCTCAGATTGTTGGCAGCAATGGTCGCTAGGCTTGTCCTGCTCTTTTTGTGTTGCTGCATAATGCTTCTACTTTTAAGTGGTGACCTACAAATTTTAAAACTCCATGTCCTAGTATGACTAATACACTGCACGATAAGGGCAGACCTAGGGACAAAGTCCCACTTCAAAAACACATCTAGATTCACCACCAACCCCAAAATGTAAAGTACACCTGTGATATGCTAAATGTTGTTTCTGAATCATACATCTGCTGCCAAATCTACCCTCAACATTCAGTAATATAGCTTTTTGGCAAACTGCACTTTTTGGTTGAACTTTAATACCAATTCTTCAAATAGTTGTGAAAATAATTTCCCATGGCATTAGCACATGGAAAGCTTCCAGCTCTAGGTAAACTACCATCAAAACATCTCAACTGGTTTGAAATGGAATGTTATTAAGGCACATTTTTCTACAGTAGATTCATTAACACTACATTTAATGGTTTTAACATATATCGATTACATTGTGCTGATTAAAATGAAGTTACACTAAAAATTCGTGGCTTGTTAAAATAAGTAACCCAAGTTACTTATTACCATAATTAATATGTATTGTTGTATTGTATTAAGTAATATGGTATTACTTAATACCATAAGCAACAGTAAGAGTCACAACAGCTTGCATGGCACTTTTCAGCTCTAAATCTGGAGCACTTTACAAATATATGTTCACACCCACTTTTCAGATACAGGAACAAGGAAAGATTAAATTACTTTTTCAAGTTACCACAATGACCTTTCAACAAGTCAACAGAAACTGTCAAAAATCTTCAGAGTTCAGGCCTGACAAGTCAAAGGGATCATCATCTTATAGGCATTGACTCTCTAAGTGTTAATTCTCAATGGATCTCAGTCCTGACTTTGCTACTTGGAACCTGCAAAAACCTACACAGCATACTCTAGGAGAGAGGGAAAAACACAGGGCCACCCCCAAAAAATACTACCGTATTTTCAGCATTCATACTCTGCACAGTCTAAACATTTCCCATGTATTTCCTTCTCTCTTTTATATCATTTGTTACTAACTGACCAGAAAAAGGTCAAACATGAGCTAAAGTGAAAAGCTGTAACTTAGAATAAAGCTAACCTCTGGAAACAATGCACTTATTTGGAGAGCCCCCATATTCATCAGTAAATGACTATTAAATTCACTGTTGATATCAAGCGAAAGCAAGAATTCCCAAACTAAGATACCTGTGACCTTTCCACAGAGGTATCCTGTCAGATGGCAGTGATCTTTAGGGCTATGTGTATCATTCAGTATTTGCTGAATATTATGTGTGTGTGTGTGTATATACACACACACACACACACTCCTGCAGTTGGCACGTTGTAAGTGTTATATTACCAGCCTTATTCTGCAAAGGCCAAGCCCACTAATCCCTTAAGTCAAACCTAAGACTTCAATATTAAAAATCAGAGTATCACCTAGATGATTTGCACCCATTAGTCTCAAGACAGACAGAATGTTTACTGAGAGCGCTCCTCCCCCAGGAATGAGGCAGGAGACAGGCAATTAAGTTATAAGGCAAACAGTACAAAAAACTCAAGCATTTCAACTTTGGAGGTTGGGTGCTTGTAGATCTTTGATCTGAAAACACTTATGAAAAGAATTCAAAACTATTTTTCTTAAAAGGTTATGTAATATATTCTATTAAAATGGGTCTTATAAGAATACAGAGAATATAAAGATCTCAACAGAATTTGTTAAGTTTTTTCTTGTATATTTCAATAATTAAGGAAGACTATCCACCAATAACACTCTGAACAGAATGAAAGTTAAAAACACTGTACTAAGAAGCTTAGCATGCATCAAAAGCAGGTAGAAGCATGTAAGTTTATCAACCTTGACCTTTTATTCCTTGAGCCTTTCATGAAGTCTCTGGTATTTGAACACAAGGTGAGATGAGCCTGACTGCTAACAGTTATTCACAAAAGCAATGGGCATTGCTGGCCTTTTCAGAAGTGTACTAAGGATCTGAAAAACATAATTTAGGATCTTTGTACCCAAACCATCTCTTTACAACTTGTAAGTGCTTTCTGAGGGTGTGTCACGCACAAGGACAACACTGCTCATTAAGTCACTGTGACAGAGTTTTAAAACACTACATTGGAAGGGGGCACTCCAACAAGAGCATTCTGCGCTCATCCGCTTTTCAAGTTCTACTACTAGCTGAATTCACAAATTTACGTCTGCACAGATTTGGTCTATGCACAGTTTGCATAGAATTTTCTTTCTGTTCCACTCTTCCTGTTTCTGTACAAGCCACGCTACTGTCAACACTGAAGCAGATTTTCATAAACCTTAGGTGATACGGAGCAGAGTGCTTCATGCCTACTAAAAACCCCATGGCTATCTATGAAGCATGCACTATTGTATTCATTCCCATCTCATGCTGCAGCAACCACTTTGCCTCACTAGTTCCAGTTGTCCCGCGCTCTTCCCCCTTGTATTTTGCAGAGAACAAAAGCAAAACCCGCAGAGAACACAGAGAATACTCTGCAGGCCACTACGGACACTTCAACACTTTTGCAGCATGTCATAGGGCCAGAGAGTATGAATTGCTGACAATCACCTGCCAGTATTTTCCTAAATTCTCACTGTAACCAACCTTTCTTTACAAGGATGACACGGTCTTTTCTTCTACTGCCCAAGCTTCTTAAGGCTTGGCATTTACTTCACAAACACCTTCCATGGCTTGTGCACATTTAGTAACATTTCGCCAAGAAGAGTCTGTGCAATGTGACATCATCAGGCTGGCAATATCTCCCAAGTCATTCCACAAAACTGAAAAAGGACTGGTTACTTTCACAACATTCCCTCTTAAAATACCAAGCCTGGTATTTTTAAAAAATACACTCAAAATCAGCATTAACTCACTGGCATGTCACAGAAAATACTAATTAATTTCATTTGTTCTGTGAAAACAATTTTAAACAGTCTTTAAAATGGTAGCCTCCTTTTGGAAAAGCCTCGAGACTTAACAGATAGCTGCGGCAGTAAGAAGTGTTTGACAAGTTAGTCCAATCAACAGTGCAGCAGAAAATCAGTTTTTAAAAGTTAGATTTAAGTTAAAAAAAACCCCCAAACTGAAACTTTTAGGTAAAAGATTTTATAATTTTTTTTCCATAGAATAAAAATGTGTATTAATGTTGATGTCTATAGCATAACCCAGAGAGAGTCATTGGAAAAGCTACCGAAATTTGCTTTTATACAGTGAAAAGCTATTACGAAATACTACAGTGATTGAGAAAATACTTTAACATAGTAATAACTTGAAAGTGAAGAACGGGTACACGTTAAGTTAGTCTTTAGAGCACCGTGAAATAATCTGTGAAATACAGTGCTCCCCAGAAAACAATTTTAAACTCAAAGGGACTGGATGCTTATTCGTGAATCAAAACAAATAGGCATACATAAGTAACAAACTCGCCAGCTATGAATTTGCTCATTCCCAGAGCAATTTTTTCAAGTGAAATGGGATACAGCTTATCTAAGTTAAGAGGAAAAGCTGATTTCACAATAACGTATAGTACCTGCAACATCTTCTGGATCCGTTACCACAATATGTGCATTTAACTCCTGTAACTTATGATGCAAGTCTTCTAACTTCTTATTCGACTTTTTCAAAATGTTGTCCACATATGCCAAGTTCTTTTTATCTGTTGTGACCTTCCTGAGGTTCTCTGCTCCCTCCTTGATTTTAAGTTCCTTCCTTATTTCCCGCTTGATTTGGTCCTTAACTTCATCCAGCTTCTGCTGTACCATTGTATCTGAAAAGTCCAACTTCTGGCCAGTGCTCACATTCTCAGAGGCTAGAAGACTTTTGGCATCCCCCTAAAAAGAAAAACAGTAATATAACTACTTGTTTCTTGACAATGCATGCTACAAACTTAAAATTACTAGGCTTTAGGTCTCTGTATATTAAACACTCACTTTGTAAGACTATTTACCAACCATGGGTCTACACTCATGTTGCCCTAAAGCAACAATCTCACAAGACATTACATGTTAACTGGAGTTACATTTTACAACAGATTTATTTTAAATTTAGTGACATCTTTACTATGCCTATTTTTAACAGCAAGAGATTTAAATACTTCTGGATTTGTCATGGCTGCTTGCCTGGCAGTTATATGCCTCAGAGCTAATGACTCACATTTATAATTTTCTAGATTTAATTGTGTGTTTTAATAGACCAAATGGATACAGGAAATACGACTAACATCTAACAACTATTAGCTATGATGAATTTTTATACATTTATTAGAATATATTCCTTTTAAAGATTGTAAAAGAAAAAGTCAAAAAGAACTTTAGTGACGTTTGCCAATGTTTAAAGAAACACTGGCATCTTTATAAAGTTTTGTCAAGATGCTACTGGAAAATAAATTTGCTAGATTTTTTTTTTTTTAATTCTCTCAAGTAAAGCCTTTCATTTTAAAAAATAGTAATATTAAAAAAATCTTCCTTTCTTGTGCAGGCAAGCTAGGCTGAAATGAAAAAGAAAAAAAACAAACCACCCCAAAAGCCCCCATTGCAGTGATGAGTAGGAGGTGGTGTAGTAAAGGAGCAGGAGATGAAAAGTCTTCAAACCACCAGTACAGATGAGGTTATATTTCTGCCTACTGTATTTACATATCATTGAGAAATAAGAGTACAAAGGGTATGTTATAGAACCTACATCAATAAAGTACAAATACAATTAATTACATATGTAATAATACTTCCTGTGTGTCTTATGCCTGGACCCTGTACAATGAGTAGACACTTGGTCCTACCCAAGAAGTCTGAACTAGAGTTAAGATCAAAGAGGGCCTCTCCTGAACCTGGAATCTGATCCAGGTATAATTCAGGATGTGTTTAGTGAATGTGTGGCCTGATCTGTATGGAATTACCCAAAAGACCAAAATTCCCACAAATTTCCTTAAACCCAATGAAGAAATTGCTTAGACTTTTGAAACATTTGGGTCGACAGTAGGTATTTGAAGAGATGATTAAAAATTTGAAAGTTTTGTGTGTAAAATTGGTTGTCATCACTATTTGCTGTTGGAAACACCAATAATACAGCAAAGGAAACTGTAGAAGAAAACATTCAGGAAGGAATTCAAGAACAGCAACTTCGGGCTAATTAATTGTAAGAATGTCCCAGAACATCTGATTTCTAGACACAGTCCATAGTGACTTGTTTTCAAAAGAATTTGGGGAAATGAGGATCATGAAGGCTACTCCTGGGCCATGCATGTCAACAGGCAATGCTGGTCCAACTATTTCAATCTGTGCACATTCCACTGATAGTGTCTTCCATAAGCAAGATCCAATCTACTAGTCCTCAACTATAATTTTACAAGTTTACTAAATCATCTTTAAACCACTCTTACTAAAACATTTCTACCCTTAACTGCTACTTCTAGTACAAAAAGTTAGCAACTCAAAGATCCTTAAATATTAAAAGCAGTCAGAATCACCATTTTGCCACAGAATTTGGCTGTCAGTGAAAAAGACGACAAACAAGCAGAAATGACAAAGTGAGTAAGAAGCAAAAGGGGAAAAGCTATGCAAATTTATACTTAAAGTGCACTTGTGATTCCTGCAAGTATGTTTCTGTTAGTGCAGATTAAAATAAGCAATTTATTATGCATATGTAGAGAGGCTATTAATAGTTATACTGGGAAATACATGACATTGTTTCCATATATAGGCATATAAAAAGAATTTTTTTTTTAAAGAATAATCAATAGTCATGAGCACCTAGGGCAAAGGTTCATATCCACAATGAAGGAAATCAACCACCACTTGTTCAGTGTTTTGTTTTGAGAAAGAATAGAAACTGAAATAAATTCATATAGCAATTGTACAGCAAACTATTTGTTTAAGTAGTAAGTATATCCAAACTAGAGTCAGATCTTTGATTTCCCTGTTTGTCTAACATAAAAAATTAGGATGTAAAAAAAGAGCTTCATGATTAGTATACTAATATTTAGCCTTTAATAACAGAGATCAAAACAGTGCTTGTAAATAAAAGTGTATTTTTAAACCATAATCCTTTGCACTTGTTCTGCAAGTTTCCCAGAAATAAACTCATCATCTACCTCCTTCAAAGCACAATATTACACTTTTCAAAGCTTACAGAAGACAGACAAGTGGTAAATGTAAAAAAAACCCCCACAACAACCCCAAAACAACAAACCACCCCAAGACCAAAAGAAAACCTTTATTCCATGCGCCAATAGTACCTGAAGTACGCTAAAATGATGCCAAGAATGTACACTTCTCAAACAGAACAATGTAATTAAAATATAAATAATTCAGAAATATTTTTGACTAGGGTTTTCCAAAGAGACTTCAGTTAATTGTTTATCTATTGAACAATAACGTATTTTGTTACAGGGGAGGTTTTTATCTCTCTACAAGCCCTACATCCCACCTGTTAAAGGGATGTTATGTTCTTCCACAAACAGGTTTTTGGAGCCCTTGTTCCAGATACGGAGTCTCTAACGAGTCTTCAATTAAATTAAATCTCCATGATCATTACTAATTTGCATTCCAAATTTTCAGTAATTAAGTTAAAGTTCTCCTCAGCTCGAGCAGTCTCAGCAGCATCTTTGTCCCTGGACTTAAGAGTTTCAAGATACAGAGTCATCTTTTCAATCTGCTTCTGAGACAGCTAAGAATATGATACTGTGGATGCTAACACTGGAAGCTGGTCACATTCTCTAAGCACTTGAGCATTCACCTTCAAATCTCCCCAAAAGCCACAGATGATACTCCTTCTGTCTCTCTTGTCATCCAGAGTTAATTATACTTTTGAACTAAGAGTAACCTAGTTACCTAGACGTGTCACCTGGCACAAAGGTCACTGTGAAACAGTCTTCCAAGGAGGCAACCTTGGACCTTGAAGGTCGCTGTGAATGCAGGGCAAGAGCATGTTCTGCAAGCAAAGTTGCTCTGCTCCTGCGCTGACTCACTGCTGGGATGCAACGAAGGTTTGAGACAGATCCTCACGCCACAGAGATGAGCAGCCTCAGCAACGTTCCATTTTAAAACGGAGATAATGCCAAGATGGACACAACTGGACAGAACGTCTAATAGTTCAGCAAGAGAAGTGAATTTTTTTCCTTAAGAAAAGCATCTCCCCAAATGCCAAACTCAAACCCTACTTTTAAACTGAGAAATTACTTTATTTGAGAAATAGCTTTATTTGATGACAACCTACTACAAGTCTCTGGTTAGAGCTGAATATTCTGCCACAAAATTCTTTTCCCCATTTGGATAAACTTCCTCCCAGGTTGAGCCTCACATCCATTAGGATGTAGGTGTTCTGTCCCCTCAACCTGAAAATTTGGTATGTCAAAAGAAACAACGCTTGGAAGCCGGTGCCACATCCTTTCTTTGCACTGCTCAAGCAGGCAGGGTGCAAAGACAGAAGAAATCATTCATGTTCTCTACGCCAAGAAACCATCAATGGATTTTGCACAGCCACTTCCTTTACTCTCCCTCCCAGAACCATTTAACATAAAATATCTTAAGAGTGGAAATGCTCTGAAACAGATAATGACTAAACCACTCCTGCTGGCAAAACAGAGAACAGGCCTCGCTGCTTTAAAAAAATCGAAGACAAAAGAACGGGCAGCCAGTTACTGATTCTCGTTTTCTTTTTTAATTCTGGTAGTGTTTTGACTGCAGGTTAAAAGAGAGGAGCCAGTCCTTGCTGGGTGGTCCCCGGACTGGAGCACTTGGCGTAGCATCCTTCTCTCCCTTGTGCCACATCAGATGGCTGGGACCTAGCTCTTCGCCCCAGCAGCATCCCGGGGCAGCAGTTTCCCGGTGCCACTCCTGACAGCCGGCTCCTGGGCTGGAAGGAAGGAAAGCAATTGCAGGCAGCGGTGCCTACTTCTTTGCAATGGGGAAATACATGTTTACGAGCCAGAGTGGAGATTTCTGAAACATTTCAGCATGTAATGAAACCGAAGCTATGTTTACTACAATAAACCATCAAGGACCACAAATTAGATACTACTGCTTACGAAAAAAAAAAGAAAAAGGAACCCACATATTTAGCTTTCCTACTTCAATGGCCTAATGACTCAACCTCACTTTGATTGCTGGCTCAAAGACTATCTATTTACACAGATGAATTCAAGATGCCAGCCTTCAATTTCTGTACTCCCGTGAAATGTTTTAAGTATAGTTGCTGAAAATAATGGGTAGTGGTCTGAGCGTGTCTTTTAATAATACAGCCTATTCTGGCTGATGTTGTAAAAGAGACAACAATATGTTGTTTATGAAAACGCATGGGGGCCCTGCACTTTTCCCTCAGGTCGATTCCAAACAAATAATTGGTGAAGCAAGTGCCTTGCCAAACTGCATTTACCACCCAAATTCCCATTTAAGAATAAAACCTCTAAATTGCTGAACGATGGAAATGGTACGGCTGAATAGAAGAGCGTACCAGGCAGCTGAACGTATCGGAGAATCTGCTTAAGCTGTGTAAACTGAACAACTTCCAATTCAAAATGAGATTCACAAATTGCCACCGCTTAGAAGACAATACTGAAACCCTGGGCATTACTAACTCCTAAAGACTTGCTCCTAAGAGCACAGTACAGCTGCACCATGTTATAACATGCAATCACCACAGAGAATATTGAATAGGGTAAGAATTCAGATTGCTGACTTTGGGTAGGAACTGTTATAGAAAGGTAAGCGGAGCCTTAAACTAAAGCATGCTTAACAGCTGGTGAGTACTCAGGCACAATATTATTTACACTTCACATTGACTTGCTACTAGCACACACTTAAGCTGCCTTTAGGAAAAAAAATAAAAATCAAAACCCACAGTAAAACTGTGTATATCTTTTCCTAAAACGATTAGCATTCTTTTTTGTATGCTCTTGAATTCTAGTAACCGTTTAAATACACACTAATATACAATTAAACAATAAGAAAACCTGTCTGGCAAGTACAGTAAAAAATGCTTGGCTGTTAAATATAAGCATACTCATTTCAAATATAAAAATAGGATTTTCATCTCATGTATGGTTTTAAAAAATTACCATAATCCAGAAATACTAAATGTTTATTAATTTTTCATTTAATTTTGAAGATCTGGAAGTACAGATTTGGAACTATTAGGTCTCTCAGTATAAACTTCTGAAAAATCTTTCAGATTAAAAGAAAAAAGAAAAAAAAGAAAAAAGAAAAAAAAAAGTTGTTTTTCTGAGCTAACTGCCAAGGTCCCTGAAGCTCTCTATAGCAATTCCTGAAACTACAGTAGTCTTTGATTTTAAGAACAATGTTAATCAATTGCAAACTTCCCTTCCCCCTGAAGTCATTCATAAAACCAGATGTGACGGCTTGTCTGGATTACTGGAACTACATGGACTATTTCCTCCTGCCCAGAAGCAAATGTGATTGTGGTCAAGATCTCAGCACTCACCCAACGTCAAGAACAAAAAAAACCTTGAAGGCTTAATAGATTTTGGCATTAGTTTGCTGTGCTAACATGTCGCAAATCAGGATTTAAACTTAATCTAAGTCACAGCTCTCTGCTTTGTAACAAGAGGCTGTTTAAGGCACAAATATCCATAGTGCATTGCATTATATGTGGACGAATTCAAGTAGGACACTCATTAAACGAGGCTTAATTCCTGCGTGCAAACAGCGAGTACCTTGCTGTATCTATAAGAGATGAAACTGATTAAAAAAAGTGTTCCTTAGAACAGTGAAGTTCAGCCCACAGACCTTCATCAGCTGGTCCCCTCTGCCCTGCTTGCCCAGTTTTGTGCTGTTGCCCCGATGAACACTTCGTGAGGAATGTTTGTTTTTAATCACACGATAGCAGCCGGGCCGCAACACTCCATCCTACAGCACCCGTATGAAACACCGTGTGGCCTGCCTCAGCCCAAACAGGTATTAAAGCTCCCTGGGGATTCCTTGCTAACATCTAGGCTTCCAGTCACAAACAATCCCCGATTAGGCCAGTGTTGGCTCATGCAAAGAGCAGGGTCCCCAAAAGGTGCTCCAGTGGCAACGCAGACTCGCCTACCACACTGGAAGTTGTGTCCGTGCAGTGCTGTGCCACCACCAATTATAGAAAGGGGCATAAGAAAGAGATTTCCTTGCCATGGAAAGGAAGGAAAACATTTTAAGAAACGCTGCCTTCAACTGTTTCTCATTGTAGCAGCTCCTGACGGTTTTATGCTAGGAGACGGACCCGCAAGGAGGCTTGCAAAGAAATGCGACATTAAAAGAAAATCCCCGCAATCACCTTTCTCACGATGGCGAGGACGGCAGCTATGGCTCAAGCACAAGCAATGAGCACCTGAACCTTGAGAGCGGCAGATGGCCACAGTACCCAAGAAGTGCAACTAGATATTCTGGCAACAGGCACGGTACAGACACTTCAGCAGTTTCTGAACTTTTATCTATAACTCCGAGTTCCTGCTTCCAGCTAAAAAATTCCAATGGAGCACAGCGCAGTGGAAACAAGCCTTACCCATCTCTAGTTTCAGTTGTGCAAAATAAACAGCACAAGTCGCTGTTATGATGAATGGGGCCTGCTGTTGCAACTTTTATTACATGTATCCAGGAACAAGATGAGCATATTGAATTATGCCTATAATAACGTCACTCCTCCATTCTCTACAAGACCTTGCTTAGTCTTAATTTAGCTTCTCATTTTTAAGTGCACGGGAAGTACCAATGATTATCAGTGGTGCTACAGTAACTGAGTTAGTATAACAGGATAAAGAAGCAGAACACAGAAGAAAACTGCATTTTACATAATTAATATGGTTTCAAGTAGATCACACACAGTAGGAGATGCTCTATTAAATCCCAAAATATAAACAAGCTCTTTCAAGATACAGGAAAAAGACTTCATGAACTGTTAATACCATACTGTATGCTGGAAATATCTCCAGTAATGATGTAACATAGAACTGTGCCCAGGAGACTGAAGTAATTCCCCTTGAAATGCAGCCTCATCTAGTCGCACGCAGTAGAAACACTGAAATGATAATTTCTCATCTGATTCCTGTACCATCATCATAGCATGTATTCATAATTTGATAAATACATGCACTCCTGTTTAAAAGTGGAGGATATCCAGGTGGATTAAGTAACAGTTTAATAAATGAAAGAAAAGCGAGTTCGAAGCAGTACAATGTATTTTAAGAAAAGAAGTCCCTCAGTCACAGATTCTGAACAAGAGCTGTGTATTTAATGTACTGGACTGGGCAGCAAGAAAAAAGACATGCATGTGTGTCATATCTCCCACTGCCAACACAGGAATTCCATGCACAAACTTGTTTTCATTTTCTAAATTTAATCTGGAAAATTTAGTCTTCTTTTGAGACCTATTTTGGGAAAAAATCCTTAAGATCCCATTACACAAATAAAAATGTGAATGCTGGTAAATGGCAGAGAAATTACTATTTTGTGTGTTTGACAGTTTGAGGCTGCTCTGAAAAAAAAAATTTAAAACTGACAGCAAGAATAAGGATTGAAAGGGATTCAGGTTTTGGGGTTGTATGCTTGTTTGTTATTTTAAACAATTCCAAATAAACATGGAGTTATTGTTTTCTTTACGGGAACATCTGTAATCTTCTGTACCATGTAAGTATATAAAAAACTCCATCCTAAAGGCCTAGAAATATTTCTTGAATATATACAGTATGTATACTTTTAAAATAAAAGTATACACTTTTAAAATAAAATGTGTATTTTAATATTCTTGCCAAATACTATATATGGGTATGCATGGTATCCATTTCTTTTAGAAATTAATATGCTCATTTTGAATTATTGCTGGAGACTAAAATAAGGGATTTTTGAGAGCAATTTTTAACACTGGACTTGTCTCAGTTTGACTTAATTGATTTTGCTGTAGTTACAATAAGTTCGTTTGGTGCAAGTAGTTGTTTTACGCTCTGAAATGCTTGAAGTCCAACATAACTTACTGAAGAAACAGAACTAATTAAGATAAAGCTAAGGTCATGCAAATGTTGTGTGCAAAATTTGCCTCTCAGTATGGGTAATACAGAAACTAGTAATCTGTCCACAAGAGAGAAATACTCTCCTCCTTCCCCAAATAAAACCTAAGTAAGGTATTTGTTGACGTGCGTGTTAAAGCAAACACCTAAAATAAAGCATTTCTGTTGCTACAGAAAGTTAGTATTTTATTTTATGTCACCCTAATAGGCTTTTATTGTTTTTTTCATATAAAATATTTACCTAATTTTGTCTAACATTCAGAACAGAGTATTACACATTGCTCAAGAGATTGTAAAAAAATAATACTACTATATTACTCAAGCTACAGGATATGGTATTTAATTTGGTAGAAGAGATTTTCGAAGGTAAAAAGGTCAGTCAAGAGACATGAGTCACAATCATGCCTTATGACTTTGGTAACTCCTCCTCAAACACAACACAGACTGTACAAAGGTGATAGTTTGTAGGGCAAGCATCCAAAAAATATACTTCACTTAATGTAAAGTTAACATTGCAACTATATGTTTTCAACAGCTGTAATGTTAACATTAAGACAAACATGTATGGTTGAATTTCTGCTTATGACAAAGCTTTAATCACTACACAGAAGTATCAAAATAAAACCCCAAGAAACCCAACCCCCAGTTATTAATAGTTTATGACAAACACGTCCACTCCCATTTGTAAGGTGGTTTTCTTCTATTACGATAAAAATGAATTCGATAATAGCTACTATTACCTAATTAAAAGGTATTATTATCTATCTCAGATAATGCAACAGATTGATCATTCTGCTCATCCACAAAGTATCAGCTATTGCCACATCTGTAAGTGGTGGTACTTAAAGTGTTACACATTCTAACTAAACTACAGAAGAAGAATGCTAAAACATCAGACTACAAAAACAAGTCAATACAATTTGCGACTTCTCTGTTCTTTCAGCTCAGGTTAAAAATCTTAAATCATTGAAATGACATAAAAGAAATCCTCAGCTAGGAAACAGGAATTTCTTAATAATGTTCAAGTGTTAGGATACTGTTAAAGAACAATACACTAATTTCTTTAATCTGAAAAGCACAACAAAGTGATCCATGTATGAGAATCTCCATTTCTGGGATGAATAATTATGATTTGAAAAAAAAAAATAAATCTCTTTGTTTCTGGCAATTCCAGCTTTCACCACATAAAACTGATATGTTAGTCCATTTAACTTTACTATATTTTACAGGAGCTATTTTTAGCCGTTGCAAAACGAATGGAAGAGCTGAGTCTACATTCCACTCTAATTAAGCCATCATCTTTAGCAGCCAACTATTTTGTACATTATAAATGTAGCAATACATATCAGAGATAATACTAACATCTGTTTTATGAGGCAACAGGCCAAGTGGCTAAATACTAGATCTTGGTGAAGGAACCAGACTTTTTTTTGCTTTCTAGGACTGTGCAACAGTGCCTTCACCACAGCTTACGGGTTCCCCAGCTTGGCAGCTGAATCTGATATTAGAGGAAAGGGATGTATGTTCGTATTTACACTGAGGAACTATGTCTTTATACTCCAGGATTGAGAAGTCGTTCACGGTAGTTTTGGCTATTATATCTGAAGTTACTTAAGTTCACAGCCTACGCTCCAAACAGCTGGAAATGCTGCTCTTGTTTTCATGTCCAGCAGTAAAAGAGGGATGGAAAAGCCTCCTTAAATCCTTATCTTTACAGGTGGACATTAGAAAAGATGACTTTCCAGTATCGGGGATAAGTATTGCCACACCCAAAATTCTCCTTGCAGAGATGCAGGCATCTCATTCCATGCCTTTCCAGTAAAAGTTTATGGATGAACACAGAGTTATTTATAGAAGCATTACTTCACATCCCCATTCGTCTGAGACTCTTACAGAGCATCACTCTGTACACTGTGATACATTTGAATAGTGTTTTTGCAACCCTTCTTTCTCTGACCCTTAAAATATGGTAGGAAATTTCTCACTGGCCCTTAATGTCTATTTCCTATTTAAGAATTCCCTAGGCATCAGGGAACTCATGAAGAAGCAGAAGCCCATCTTAACCTGCAACACAAGCAAAAAGAAAACTTCCGGACTTAACTGCTTTGTATGCGATAGCAATGAAAAAGGGGCAGGTGATTTCACTTACTGATTATGTGGACTACAAAAAATTCTTAATACATGTACGTTTCAAAATAAAAACCTGCTTAACGTTTTGGTTTTAAAAACTTTCTACGTTTTCTTAGTTTTTAGGAGCCCTGATCCCCCACTGACCTGCAGTACAGTAATCCAAATATACTTCTTCTGACCAAAATGAACCTCTGACATTTATATGAAGTTGACAGTGAGAAGTGTTGAATAGAAGTCTCGGATTTCAGCTGAAGCATTTCTTTACGCTCTTTTAAGAAGTTTTACTCTTTATGTTCAACCTCAGTACCACCTCCCAAGCAAGCTGTTTCCTGTTTTGCATATATACTTGTGTAGGGCTCTTCCATCTAGCTCTTGCTACCAGCACAGTTTCAATATCAGCTAAATTGAAAATAGGAAGCATCAGTTTCCAAATAACCAATGCACCAATGAGACCTGTAACATAACAGAAATACAGCAGTATAAACTAACAGCTTTTCAATGCATCACATATAGATGTGCCTATAAAAGTAAATCTTAAAGGATATGCTATAAAACCAAGTTTACATAATAACGGAAAAAAGTTCTCACCTTACAACTGCATTAAACTGGGGGAATGATGTGTTGATTTTTCTATCGCTGAGTATTCAGAAAGCCCACAATGAGGCATACTTGTTAGTGATTTCAATGCCCTTCCTTCTTCAGAGTGGGTAAGATTACCCATGCATTCTATGTGTTTTCCAGCACCAGTCATGTGAATGGAATCTTGGACATGGCATTTAACCTCTGTTTATCTTAAATTGATCCACTTTTTAATATTAAAAACCTCACCCTATTTTACAGGGCATATACACACAGTAGTTTTCACACACACTTACAATTTTAAAAAATGTTCCAGAAATACTTGTTGCCAATATTCCAGTGTAACTGATTTTGATATGCTCATAACTTTGAAGACATTCTTCTTCAAGGCTAAAAGTTTTCCACTTCAGTTCAGAAGCATTTTAGTTAGCAGCCCGAGAAAAACCTTTAGTTAGTAATCAAAACTGTAGCGTGACAAACATGTTAATCAGAATATTCCACTTTATTGATAACCAAGAGCTACAAAAAATACGATATGACATTCATCATTCAACCTTCATGAAGAAGTCCTTTAAGCTAAAGGAAGAAATTACTACAGTCAGAAGCTATTTATGGTTGAAGTTTAACCTATTGCATTCCCAAGAGTACCTACTATGTATTCCTCCATAACGAGCTATCTAAAGCATGTCATCTTTAGGAGACAAAAATATATGAAGCACCTTTGACTGAAAGATACCAGCAGAAAGACTTCTAGTCAAAGACACAAGCATATTCTGACAGAAACTTAAATTTTAGGAGGTTGTGGCTATTGCCTAGCAGTATTTGAAAGGAGGGGGCGGGTATGTGTGTATTTTGAGGCCTTCTCAAGCATTCTATTAAAGATGTCAAGAGTCACAGGACAAAAATAAAAAGCAGTCTCCATAATAAAAAAGGAAATTAAACTACACAAAAATACAGTACAGTCTCAATCTGGCTATACCATCTTCAAAAATAAAATACTATATTTAGGTCAGCCTAACATCCTCTCAACTGTACACTTCTCTGAGCTCCCTCAGCATTACTGGTTTCTTTTTCACACCCTTCCCACTGTTTTACCTAGCTAGGACACAATGAACTGGCATTATTATTAAAATTCTAGGGTACAGTCAATGCTTCTGCCTAGATGCAGGCTCTCCCATTTTTCTGAAGATGCCAGACCCACAATTAGCTCTTTTCCTTTTGCTAACCCAGAGGGACAAAGTGGCATCTCTGATCATTCCCAGTATATGCCACCAAAATGCTCATTGCTGCTATAACTCAGATTTGCAGGAATTCCCAGTAGGTGTACTTGACTATGTACTAAGCTTCAAGTATATTTATTGTGATAAATAATTCAGGACAGTAGACAGCTTATTTTGCAACAGTAGAAAAAAAATCATGAAAGTAATTAGACTTTGTAATTTTAATTTTTGACATTTTCAATGTATATGGTTAGCAAAGTGCAAAACAAAACTAGTGAAGGAAATATGCAGAAAATATTACATGCTAGATGGAAATCAAGAAGAAAATAATTCAACTTCACAGTTTAGAAAATGCATGTGAATAAATTCTGAATATGGATGCCTATAGTTAAGTTTTAAAAATTTGTTTACTGAAGTACTGTATAAACCTTAAACTGACAGTAAGTTAATTCAAGTAAATGCAACAGGTGGGAAGGCAGACAAATGCTAAAGAAATAAAATGTTACTTTTCAGTCCATAAAACGGTACTGTCTATCATAGAAATGAAAGAGTTACAAAAATGGGAGACCACTTGCAGAACTTGCATCTCCCTTGTCTTTCTTTCATATACAAGGTCATCTGGTCCAAGAATCAAATTGGAGTTAAAGAAACCAATTCCCACGTGCACAGCAGCTGCTGCCTTGACTGTGTCACTCCCATCAAAAAGAAACACTGCAAAAAAAGAACACTTTAATATTAGTGCTGGCTGCTAACCTGAAAAATAGACAATGATACCGAATCCTACTCTGCAGCAGACTGATGTTCTTTTTCCTCCTGCACTTAAGAAACTTTGAA
Source organism: Chionis minor (assembly GCA_013398295.1). Taxonomy (NCBI): domain Eukaryota; kingdom Metazoa; phylum Chordata; class Aves; order Charadriiformes; family Chionidae; genus Chionis; species Chionis minor. The sequence goes on from VZSF01008709.1 coordinate 583,226, forward strand.
TCATAGAATGGGTTAGGTTGGAAGGGACCTTAAAGATCACCTCGTTCCAGTCTCCTTGCCACAGGCAAGGACACCTCCCACTAGACCAGACTGCTCAAAGCCTCATCCAACCCGGCCTTTAAGACTTCCAGGGATGGGGTCTCCACAGCTTCCCTGGGCAACCTGTGCCAGTAAGGATTTTTTAAAAAATCTGTTGGAATTAATTAAAGCTTAAGAATACACTCACTCACTCTCTTGTACAGAAACCTAATGCATGTAAACACCTATTTCTAAAGCATTTAAATTAACAATCAGAAATTGTTTCTGCATTTTGCAGTATGCTACAACAAAAGGCAGAATTCAAGAAAGGAGTTTGACCGTCAAATGAAAAATTAGCTGATAACAAATGCCACGTACTTTGCCATAGATATGAATTTTATTTGCAAAGTGCGTATGCAAAATGAAAAGGAAAAAAAGTCAGATTTAGATATTACTTTGTGAAGTGGCTTATGTGATGAGGAATCATATTTGAACCAACTTGATAAAGATGAATAGTTAAAACTGATCAGATTTTTCTCCCAACTGACGAATACTTAGTTTGACTCAGACTGAGTTTGAGTATGAATAAAGAAGTAGAGAACAATTAAAAAAACCCTCGAAAATAAATTACTTTGTTCTAATGTTAAAGTGTTACCTTTTCTAAAATTTCAAAATATCATGTTTCCATCTCTTCAGCAGAGGAAAGACTGAAGACACAAATCCTAGCAACTTGAAAGAAAATCATTAAATAATGGGTTAAATTTCAAGAACAAAATTTAAATAATCTTCCTGAGGATCTCTAATTATGCAGGTATTATAATTTGAGAATGATAACTTTCAACATCCAGTCATTCTCAGCCTCAAACACCAGCTTCATATGAGCTTATAAATAAGCAATAAACAAACTCAAATATTGAAGAAAACATGCTTCCATTAAAGGAGATTGCCGAGTCCTAAATGGGCAGCAGTTCAAGAATGCTACGCTAGTAGTCAGGCATGTACGATTTACAGTACTTTTACTTTTCTACTGCTGCCACTAAGTTTAGAACATGTCCTACAAAAAGGCCTTGCTGATTTTAAAATGTCCTGTAGATCTGTAGTATGCTTATTTTGGTACTTTTCAATACAAGTCTTTGAAACCCTGCCTTCAGCCTGACTCTGTCTTCTATAACCTTTTGCTAGAATCTAGTTTACTGTATCCTGTCTGCCCACCCATTGCACCCACATAGTTCCCCACGTGCTCCAGACAGGCTATCAGCAGCATACATCCTTACAACTTCAGAGGCTCATAATGTACTTTTGTCTGTAAAGGAAATATGACAGTTCTTTGTCATCATTTGTCTCAGAATTTTAGGCTACACGGTTGGAGAATTAGGGAAGAAATAATCTTGTCGTGTCATATGCAGATTTGTCTATAAAGGGAACATCCTCTTAAAACACATTCCACTTAATTGTTTTGCAAAGTCTTCCTGAATAAACAAACGCATAAAGGAGAAAAGCAGTGGATGGTTTTACATATTATGCTTGTAAAAAGGAACAGGCCAAACAGTCAACTTGCATTCCTCTTAAGTTCTCGACAACAGTTTTGGAGGCTTTTGGACCTACGTTACTTAAAAATCCAAGTGATAAGATAATATGCATCACAATGATGAAAGAGCAATTTCAATCTCGTATCTTATAACCTACATAATGTAAAAAATATAAGTCCTGAAATCTGTCATAAAAGGGGTGTCGTGGTTTGGCCTCAGCCGGCACAAAGAACCACGCGGCCGCTCACCCAAACCTCGCAGCAGCGAGGGAAAATTGGAATAAAAAGGCAAAAACTCGTGGGTTGAGATAAAAAACAATTTAACAGAACAAAAAAAAAATTGACAAAACAACAGTAGTACTGGCAGAGGAATGTATAAATAGGGGTACAGTACCGACGCGCACCGACCGGACCCGGACCGTCCCCGCCCGCTCCCAAACTGGGAACTCCCCTCCCCGGCCAGCTCCCCCTAAATACTGGGAATGGCGCCACGTGGTGTGGAATACCTGTGCTGGGCCAGATATTAACCCTGTCCCTGCCGGAACCAGGACAAGGGGTTATACTCCTCTTCCTGTGGAAGAGAAATAAGAAGGGTAGGCCGAAAAACAGAACTAAGCAGTTTTTTCCATTTATCTAAGGACTGGCATAAAGTTTGTTGCCCACATTACACAAATAAGCCACTTGTTAGTAGAGAGTTTTGGAATATCTGGAATCACCAAAACCACTCTCCTTGTTTATTCAAAAGATAATCCTTTACCGCAACAGCACAAATTAAAAAAAAAAAAAAAGAAAAAAAAAGTGTCCCAGATTCTAATAGCATAGCTGAATTATGAAAGTAACACACACAGAGTTTGTGAATGTGTACAAGGAGAAGAAAGAATTGATAATTTTGAAAATAAATCCAACACCATGAGAACTTTGAAAACACTTAATTACTTTGTTACCTCAAATTTGTTACTCATGCACCATATTTTCAGGCCTTTTTTCTCCACAAATTTGGCTAGTCCTCTGAAGCACAGCATCAATATTGTACACAGTAGTTTTCTCTAAGTGATGCTTTAATTGATGCTCGTGTGACTATTAAGAGGTATTCTGTTATTGCAAACGTTACACTCATCATTGTTTAGGGTTTTTTTCCTACTGAACATTCAAATGGCTCACAGTTGTTGAGTTTTTCAACAACTTACAAATGTATTAACACCAAACTCTAACACTGCACACCCTTCATTATCTTTATGGACAGTAATTTTATATTATTATTTGCAGTTTGTTGTGTTCACTGCAAAATTTGATCCCATCTGTTTCAATGTCATACTCACTTTTTCTTTCACTTAAGTTTGAGAAATAGCAAAAAGACTCGAGATTTTTCAAAACTACTCCTTGCCTCGAGCGTGTAAAAGGCTTAACAGCAACTTCTGAAAGTTAGCAAAGAAAGTTGTGGTCATATACCCACACTCGCCTAGTGTACTGCTACAAAACCTTAACGCTGTTCCTAACCTTCGACGCACTAAATGAAACTACATCTTCCATCCATGCACGGTGTCCAAAACAATTCTATTTTCAATGCCTTTTCAGACAAACAGGTTTTTACTGTCACACGCAGCATATTATGAGATCTTCTGCTTGAAGAATGTGAAGCCAGAAAAGCACTGCCATAGACAGTGGCAGACTGTTTGTTACCCCTACATTCACTTGCGTCAGAATTGGACTCTTTTTCACAGTCCCTAGCTCAAAGCCACACATATGAAAGTAAATCTCAACCTGTAATCTGATAAACATTTTACGGCATAAACCAGCATTGCAGGGAAAAAAAAGCACCCTAAAGAACCAGCAGTCCTATCCTCCCCTAACAGTTTGTTCCTGCCCCAGACTATGCACTGATATATGCCAGCACCAACCTTTATATGGCCACACAGTGAACTGGATTGCGAACCTGATCTCGCTACAAACTGATTTAGGGAGGGAAAAACCCACCAAAACAAAACTAACAACACAATCTGTTCACCATATAGCTGTCTGTGTAAACGCAAAGCAACACAACATGGCACATACTCATTTTCAGCACCAGCTGACAAAGTCTGCCACTTTCTCTGAACAACAGCCTCAAGTCTGTACAGGCAAAGCTTCCAGTTCCAGCACACAGTGTGGTCAATGAACCAACTAGAACTTTTCCATCCTAAATTTACGTCACAAACTGGCCTTGTGTCTTAGTGTTCTGCAACAGAAAGCCAAACTGAATATACTTCTTGACAAAAATATATATGTTGACGTTCCTGTGTTCATAAACAAACTATACTACCAGTGATAGACTAAACCATATCATTAATATTATTTACTGTTTATTCAGCCACTTCCTGTTTGGGACTTTAAAAAAAAAAAAGGACTTTCTTCTGCTTCTTTTAATCAACAACTCTCAATTTCTCCTCAAAAGTTACATGAAGTCTATACATGAAAAAAAAACTTAAACACAGATAGATAGAAAAATAATTTCAGAACAGCTATGCACAACAATTATTTGCAAGTATTATTACTAAATCAGGTAAATAAAAATTACTCTTACTATTAGATCTTCTTCCTTTTAATAACTTATTTATTTCAATAGTCTAACAAACTTGAGTACACAGAAGGATGTTACGTAAGTACCTATGAAGTTCATGTACGTGTATTTTATTTTTAAATTTCATAAAGAAATTGTACATGATAGTGGTCTTTAAGTGCTTCGACTATTAACTTTTACAAGCTAACAAAAAATGTATATCAGCCCTTACATTCCAAGAATTGAGCAATATTCTCTGGGTTTAAGGCCCAGCACTAATTCAGAAAACCAATACTGTTGCAGTAATCCGCATGAGAAGCTTTCCTTTCTGACCTGATCTCCTTGCAAGAGTTTTGATCACACTAACAGACAGAGCCTCACATGATTCCTGTGATTTATCTCAGACCTCTGATCCAATCTATTAGCACCTTGGTACTGCAGAATTAATTATGCCTTCTCCTGGCTATAGATCTGCCACCTATTGTATTTTGTGGCACTCTAATAACATTGTGCAAAGTTAGTGGAAAGCTGTGCCCCTGGTTCTTCTCAACAGAAATAGCACTGGTTCTGCCACTTTCATTTTCAGGTTAATATATTCATGTGCTTAATGGAAACTTAAAATCTGTAAACCCTGCCACCAAGTTGCAGGATAGCAAATGTTTGAAAAACTTAAACAGAAAAACCAATTTGCTTCAGCACCGGATTAAGCATACGTAACTCTACAGACATGAAACAGATATTACAGGTTTTTGATTCAAGCTCCCTGATCTGTAAGTATTTAGAAAACAAGTCAGAAATTCTCTGTCATTTAAAAGCCAATACATCTCCAGTGAAGAAAATAAGGCTTAAAGAAATACACAGGGATTGGATGCAGAAAAAGCCAACTACTTTAGTCATGTCCACATTAAGGTTTTTACCAACATAGTCCAGTTTTTGCTATTTGCATAATAGACCAGAGCAAACCCGCCCTGGGTCCTGCCACTTCTCAACCTTTCTTTATGGCACAAAAAGGAACTGGAAAAATCTGGATATATTAACCTTTCATAGCCTAGCCCAGCCCTTCCCAGTCAATCATTTCTTATTTGGTGCCTGATAGCTATCTATACATCTACAACAAAATAACAAAGGCCTTTACTATAGACGTAGTTGTCCTAGCAAAATACACTTATGCTAATATTCCTGGTTTTCCCCTGGTTGCCCAGCAGAAGTGACAAACTATACAGATGAGAGCACAGTTTGGCCATCACGGTGCACCACTCCAGAAGTTCTCTGTACAACACTGTAGCAGCCAACAGGAACTACAGCCAAAGCGGGTATAACGCTGACACAGAGTATAGGAAACTGCATCTATACCCAATATTGAGATAAATAGGTGTGGCCTACTCTTAAAGAACAATAAGATCACCGCTACCCACAGATGGTGGTCCCACAACTGAGCCATAGTAACTCATCACGTGAACTCTCTCAACTCACCCTATTTGAGAAGTCAAATGCGCTACCCTGAAGAGCTAGATTTCAGCCTCTTCTATTACCCACAGTACAGCAGCAGAATTCCCAGCAGAGCTGGTCCATTTCACTGAACATAAGCCTGCAACTGCGCACTATTATCCTGTTCATATTAGTGTCTGCTCACCACAGAACTGAGCCATATCCTCCTCACCAGTTGCCAGAAGCTGCACCAGCGAAGTTGATGGATGCCACAAAACTACATCAGTTTGACAGTCACAGAACTCCTGAAGGTTCAGGAAAGGACCCCACAAAGCACTATGAGAAAACCCACAAAGAACTTTGCTCCATAGGATGCGTGCTCAGACTGCCAGGCAAGTAGATCAGTTCGCTGGTGAGCTGTCCCACAGTAAGTGACCAGTAACTAAAATGGCAACAACAAAAGCAGTGTGGAGTTGTGTCAGTGTGACATAATGGTATTGCTGCAGTTCATATAAACAAACAAATCAGAGATAATGTTACCATAAGGAGCATTTTGTTAATGAACAGCGCTACTAGTTTCTGTTTCAATGTAGTACTTCCAAATCGTACCTCAAAGTAACGGAAGTCATGGATAAGGCCCAAAGCATTTTGTTAACAAATGGCACTACTAGTTTCTGTTTCAGTGTAGTACTTCCAAATCGTACCTCAAAGTAACGAAGTCATGGATAGATTCCTGCAACATAAATCTAATTTCTTCAAAAACAGAACACCCTCCACTGCCAAACACTAATGAAGAAACTATTTTGCTTGTGCCAGGAATCGCAGACCATGCATTAATAATTAAAGCTTGAAAGTATCATACAAATGCCTTGTCCGTGCTACAGAGCAGTATCTCACGAGAGACGCTTCAGCTGAGTCTGCTCCTGAACCCACTCACTTACTGGATCCACGTAGAGAAAAACCAACCAAACCGAACAAAAAGTCTACCATCAACCAGTTGGTACCAGTTGTACAAGTCATTTCTAGAAAAAGCAAAAACAAAAAGCAGACTGACACACTCGTGCTGCATGTAACACACCATAAGGCTTTGTTACTCTGAATTTAAGTAGAGGCCATGTAATGTCTTAGTCTGTAATTCAGCAAAGCACTGAGACATTGATGAAGGGATTCTTAATCCCATCATTAAGCCCTTAATTCACTGTTTCCCAATGCAAAGGACATGTTTATTTAGTTATTCTACTACAGATTTTAGGTTATATTGTAATGAATGACCATACACAATACATAAAACTGTTCAGGCAGAGCAGTTACACATACTGTAACTGAATATACTTTTCTACTAGCCATCACTAATAATTTATCTTGAGTTAAAATAACAGATCTGGGTCTTAGAAAGACATCTGCTCTCATAAAGCAAATTCAGTCAAACGTATACAAGCCTACATCATATACAAGTTCCTGTGTTAACAGGCAGACTGACAGAACTCAAAAGATGGAAAAAACCCCAAACCAAAACAAAACCAACCCCCCCACCCATGCACCTACCTAAAGGTATTTTAAGGACTGTTTATGTTCCACTGAGAACAGGATGTATATTTTACTAATACAAGTTTTGAACAGTGTAGTGTTTAAAGAGTAATATATATCCACAAATGGAAAAAAACCTGAAGTGCTTCCCTAAATTCACTAGTTCTGGAAGCATTTGTAGGGACCTGAGAAGTCCCAAGCAGCTGTACGCACATTCTCATGTCCAAACTGCAGTAGACTTCAGGATATTTTCCCTTGAATGTGACATTTTCTTGTTCTGAAGAAACGAGTAATTCAAAATTATTTGAGGCTAATCTGTCCTAGCTGAACAGTATTTGAAGGCAGTCTTACTGCTGAGTGTTCAGCCTAATTACTATGTCTGTTCAAAACAGATTAATTAGGTTACTTGTACCTTTTTAAGGTGTCCTTAGGCACTTGACCACAGCTAATAATAAATACCCAGTACTTTTTATCTCTAAAAAAGCAAGCATCATTACCTCTATTCTAAAGATGAGGAAACTGAGACATGAGTAAGCAAAGTCATCTGCCTAATGTCACCTAGCTGCCAGCAGAGCAGCCAGGAATGAAATGCAGGTCTTCAGAGCTCTATCTAGTAGCTTAACCCAACACGGCGATGTACAAGTGCCTACTTTTATATACAAAAGACAGTTGTGTAATTTAAGACTCAACTGTCCAATTTATATCACACAGACTAATAAAATACTGAGCATTTTTCAATCATACTCATTTTATGAATATTCTTGTCCCAGATATGAAATGGAAAAAACCACCAAACTAAAACCTATACCGGATGTGCCATCGTGTAAGCACAGTTTGCATGTATTTCATTTGTGGTACTGTTCATCACTACTTTAAAAAAAAAAAATTACCAATGGCCTTTAAACATGATTCTGTCACGAAATTAATGCTTTAAGATCCCAGAGTACAGCATCTTAGGAAACTAGATGACTAGGGCTTCCATTAGAACTAAATATCCATTTAAAAAATCCCTTTATTCTGACCATTACAGAAATAATGCCCCATCCCTCCAAGTGTTCAAGGCCAGGTTGAATGGGTCTTTGGTCATCTTTAAAGTCCCTTCCAACTTTAACAATTGTATGATAAAGACATTTTTGCCAATGTTTTGTAATTTTAGAAATATGCATTATGGCAGAGTTTGAAAAACTCATTCCAAGTACAGCCTTTAACACTTCCTTTTGAAGTAAATGAGGGTTTGTTACATGCTTACTTACTTTAGGGCATAGCCCAAGTTCTCTATCTTGACCAAACAATTTCATATAAGCAAATAAACCCAAGCAATATACTGTTTTTTTCTGGCATTAAACAGTTAGTGCTTTGGAGGCACAATTTTGAGTGAATCAAAAATTTTCTTAAAATAAATCTGGTAACATTCATGAGAAAAGTCTGAAGTTTAAAACATTTACATTACTATCTATAAAAGAAGTGGTAGAGAACACCTAGAAGTACAAAAGCTATATTTAAATACTCAGCCGTATCAACTTACTATGCTGACATCTATCATCACTGTCAAGAAAGCACACATCTTTGGAAATACATACTACCTCACAAAAACTTTTTTTAAAATAATGATTTCATTTTTTAAAATAAAAGCATTTTTTCATACAAAACTTAAAGATTTTATTTCGTGGACACCTTATTTAATAGCCTACACCATTATAAGTTAAAGTTTAATTTTATGAGGAAACAGAGCTGCCACTTCCACCAGGAAGTAAAGAGTTAAAGGCTGTGCAATTAACCTGAAAGCAGGCACTGGAGAAGCTAGTTTACCTGCTGGACAAAGTTCTGAAAGGATGCAACCCCAAAGAAGGACAGCAGAATTTTGGAAGGGAAGGTGACATCATTAATACTGGTTCTTACCCAAGCACCTTTCCCCTCCTACAAAAGAACCTGTACTGGAGATAAAAGGAGGTAAAAAGGTAAGCTGGCTTTATGCAATCTTTCAATCAGGTAATTTTGCTGGTGAAGTTACTAAACAGAACAAACCAGGAAGAGGATTTATTTACTGCCAAGTTTACTTTGTACTGTGCATTTGCTAACTATCGAGGTATCACTGTTGTATTTTTCACCTTGAACAAACATATGTGAAAACTTGCTTAGAAGTAAGATACACTTTCCACATCCTAGAAAGATGATGAAGTCTGTGAAATGTTTGAAGACAGACATAGAAGAACAGAGAAAATATTTTGTAGAAAAAGCAGGACAGAAATGTCTAGTGGATATTTGCTAGCAGAGGTTTTTAAGAAACCGCTTTATCCGATGTGGTGTCATTTTTTAAAATATAAAAACTTCACTGTGAGAAATGCAATCTAAGGCCTATTCAGGGCCCATTTAATTAAACCCAGTAAACTGACAAAGTACCTACACTGTGTCTATGTTTTACCACTTTCTTCTAAGCAGTTCGTTATTTTGCCCTTTTGTTTTTCATATTTTCTGAGAACCCAATTCACATCCTGTTAGTCACTAGTTGTGAGAGCGTGCCAATCTTTGTATGAGGAGAGTTCAATTGATTCATGATTACTGATCGACTTTTATTAACTTCATCCAGGTCTAACAGTTAACTATTTACAGCACGCTAAAGTACGCAGGGCTATCATAACCGAGTACATGCAGAACATACGATATCAATAAGCAATGTGTTGTATTGATCGCTGATACTCACTTTAGATTCCATGTCAGGATCAGGCTTGGGATTAACACTGGGTTTAACTTGTTTTCCGTAGGTTTTCATGAGCCCAACCACACATGGTTCACGATCTAGATCAACCCAACTATGTGATGCTTTCACCCTTTACTGTGGCCATGCATTCTACAACTTCCTCATCTTTCTGCACAAGATTGCAAGTAAAAGCCAATTTTACATGTAAGCACTTTTTAAGTTAGACCTCTTTAGATTGAGGAAGCTTCCTCCTGGAGAAACATGAGTGAAATGGCGTATCTCACACTTAACTGTAGTTCCCTTTATTTTGGGAGCATGCCACTAAACTAGCTTTTACGGAGAGGTATATGAAGAGCAATCTGTTTTGAAGAATTCCCAAAAAAAATTATACTGATGCCTTCGCATTCCCCTGTTAATATGCGCCACTGCAAACAAACCGCCACCTTTACAGTGGTTCTTCCTGATACGGAAGTTCCTCTTAGACATACCCAAAAGTTAGCGGTTTACACAGCTCAAACCCCGTTGGGATTTCCATGTTAACTTTGTAACCTTTCTGTCTTGCCCAAAGAACTGTATTAATCTGACACAAAAGTCACCACATATAATGTAAGAGACAGTGCAACCAAAGGATCTAATCTATCCTGTTGTTTTCAGTTGTTTTATTTTTTTAATTAGTATCACCGTCTGTCTCATCTTCCAAGAAGGAAAAAAACCTGAAACCAACCCTACCCACCTCCAGCAACAAAAAGTCCCCCCAAACAAAAAAACCTACTAATTTCCATTTAAATTAATCTGAACCCCAACCTCAGTACTTCTACAGAAATTCTGCTTCCATTTAGCTTACCTGTAACACTACCAGAGTTACTTATTCACACAGCTCACCACTTCAAACAGGTTTCCCAGCTTATATATCATCGTATCAAGTTTGTATTAACATAGCGATTCTTCCTAGACACTTATGAGCCACTGACTGAAGTTCAGCATTTTAGATGGATTCTTAGCCTTCAGCCATCTCGTGTGCTACAATATTAAGTAGAGTGCTACATCTCTGTTGTGCCTTCTTTTCCTTTGTTACTCAAGCGAGTGCGTTGCTAACATTTAAAATTACAGGAGAATTTAACAGTATTTAGGAAATAAAATTTCTCTTTTTTAAAGCATGCCTTTCTAATTTCCATTCAAACATTAAATTCAAGGCTTTCCATTTATGGCCTTCTTACTTAGGCTAATTGTCCAACTAATAAATTCGGAGACACATTCTTTGCCTGGTTAAGTGTAACAACTTGCATAGATTTAGCAGTGTATATTTAAAAAAAAAAAAAAAAGAAAAAAAAGCAAGCTTTCTTCTGGACAAGGAAGCGGAAGAGCTAGCAGGTTGAGCTGACATTTGAAGATAAGACCACAAAAGCGAAGCTCCCGAATTGCATCTAACCCTGCAGCTGACAAGCAGAAAAGTAACAGTTCCACAGGCAACCGAACCTTGTCAAACTACAGAGCTGGAAACGACCAGCCGTGGAGTTTTCAGGACCTTTTACAGTGTTGGGGGGGTTGTTTGGCTGGGGTTTTTTTTTGTTTCTCTTCCTAGTGACAAGAATCCTTCGCCGTGTGACAAATAACCCTGGTCAGAGCATTTTCTCGTCTCCACAGGCTCCGAGTTCAAGGCCTACATAAAGAAGCTGCTCCGACTCCTGCGCGGTGGGACGTGCAGCGGAAAAGCTCCCCGCTTGACCCGGGGGCAGGCGGCGGGGTGGCTACCGGCAGCCCCTCTCCCGCCGGGGCTCTGACGAGCGCCGTGCCCGGGGCGGCGGCGGGGCGGGGGGGG